>SOPF01026527.1:52491-92576 GCA_012979155.1 Hypericum perforatum | reverse complement strand
AAACTTGAATGGCCTTACAGAGATTTTTACTCTGTGGCGGTTGACATACCTAACATTCGGGGCGTGACATTTTATGTGTTTTAAACTACAATGTAGTCAAAAAATAATTTGTGATATCAGAGAGTATTAAAGTAAAATTTTTCCTATAATATACATACTTGAATTGTTTGATATTAAATGCAAATATTTCAGTTAACTTCCACATAATAAAATTTAGTCGACCCAATGACTAGTTGTCGTTATTAGTACCTGCTCGTTTGCGTTATCACGAGCTTCTTATATTAAAGTTTGGGCTAGCGGCAAGAGGGCCCATCACTAAAACTATCCTCGGCCCATTATCACCCTGACCGGTCCAATCTTAAAAAATTAAAACCCTCCACCTCCTTGCCAAGAGGTTTTAGCAAAGAGAACTTTGTCTTCCCCGCTAGTGTTGTATAATAAAGGGAAATAAATAAATTCCCTCGCAAGGGCAACGGATATAGAGAGAAGAAGCCCGAACCGGAGAACGGTCCACTTCTTTGTTCGGTCTGTGTTAACGAATCGAAACAACGAAGAGCAGAATAACGATGCCTGGGAGGGATTCGTGGCGACCACGGGAATGCTGTAGCCTAAATCTGACTGTTCGTTTGAGCTTGGATCACTGTTTTAAATACAAATGTTGTTTACCCTCTTGCTTATGTGATACTGCTAATGATGATTTGGATGATGACTCCAAGATTCCGACCTTGTCTGAGTTTAAGAACAAGCTCGATGGTTGGGAAACGACAGCTCCTCCATCAGAGCAGTTCCGGCTAGTTCTTCCTTAAAGCAGCACAATGTGGACATGGAAGGCACATACATAGTAACAACTATAACATAAACAAACTATAGATTATCAATCTACTTCGGTTTTACTAAAAAATATGAGTTTTTGTACTGAACAAATTAGGGATAAATAAATGTGTAAATTACACATGAAATCCTATGAATAAATTCAGAATATTGAGTTTTTGGATTACTTTTATTTATATCTAAAGTCAATAAAATTATTGGACAAGTTGGAAAAAACCTTACAGAACCAATACAGTTTATAATCATACTACAAACCGAAATCCGTGGCCCACTTATTACCCAGTCCCAACTCCTCACAACCTTGTTGGTCTCACCATAAACTACTACTTCAATTCAAAATAAACATTTAGAACAAACTAATAATTTATTCTTTGTAGTTTTTGAGTTTGAATGGTGATTTTAACTTTAATTTTGGTTCATTCCTCCGAATTATTATGCATTAGTTGAAATCTTGTTCTCTTCTTAAACAATGTTTATGATTTTTGCAAACATGGAAAATTATCCCATCCATCTATATGAGAAATTAGACAATATATGTTACAATCCGAACCACCAAACTTGATATAGTTGAAATTAACATTATAAACGAGATATCACGGTTGGATTAAAATCGATTAAAAAAAAGGAAAAGTTTAACCTTGATACCAGTGGTTTGAAAAATTTTGCGTGGTGATCATGTGGTCCTAAAACACTTGTGATCCTGAGGTTGGTTAATTATTTTGCGACGTAGTTTCGGGACAGATCCGAGCCAAAAAAACTCTCCGAACCTAAAACTAAATATCATTTTCAGTCCCAGAATTTCTTAAATATTCTAAAGATCCCATCTTCCTCCTCTTTTCTCTCACGTCTCTTCTTCTTCTCTCTCATCATCTTCTTCTTCCCCACATATACTTGAGAATCGTGTCACTCTCATCATCGGGGAGGCCGACTGTGATACTCTTCCTCTTTCTCGCTCTCTCCGTCTCGCTATTTTTCTTGTAGCGTATCCGTCGACATGATGTCGTTTCATGCATGACGTTGACAGTTTCTATTTTGTTTGGCGATTTTCTGTTCTAAAAGGGAAGAGCTCACAATTGCCTCAGTTTCTTCTGCACGCGAATGTGTCTCCGATCATATGCATATAGTCGAGGAGGTTTGCGGTGGTCGCCGTTGCTAAGATGGTTGCAAAGGCTCGTAACTGTGAACTCGGAGGCGAGGTTGGTTACCACATCGGCCACTCGAAGCTCTTATCCTCCTTGGTTACCACAGAGACGTGAAAGAAAAGAGGAGGAAGATGGGATCTTTAGAATATTTAAGAAATTTTGGGACTGAAAATGATATTTAATTTTAGCAAAATTCGTCAAACCATAGCCCATAGGTATCAAAGTTAAACTTTTCCAAAAAAAAATAATCGATGATTCCGTCAATTGGACAAAAAGGGCAAAAACCAAAAGAACCGCGAAACACGAACTTCCCAGTAACAAAAAAAAAGAGAGGGTAAACCAGAGTCCCGGTCAGGACAGGAAGCCATTAAACCTTAATCGGAAGAGGAAAAAAAAAACAAAGACGACACAAGAAAACAATGCAAAACCCAGTCGCTGGGTAGGTAATGAGCTTATTAGCCACCAACACCAACTCAAGGTTGATCCAAACCCTAATCCACCATCTTCCTCCTCAGAACCCAATCCAAAAACCCTCTTCCTTCCTCCTCCTCTCCCAATGTAACGACCTCGTCCTCTCCCTCCTAAGATCATCCAAAACCACCTCCCAAGTCTCCCAAGTTCACGCCTTTATGGTCAAAACCGGCATTTCCCACGACCCCTTCTTGTCAAGCAAGCTCCTTTCCACCGCCGTCTCCGTGCACGACACCCGCTACGCCGCCGCCATTTTTGGGTCGGTCCAAAGCCCGAATCTTTACATGTTTAATACTATGATACGCGGGTTTTCTATTGGGGAGGAGCCCAGGAGGGCGTTTCGGGTGTTTAATGAGCTGAGGGGGAAAGGGATGGAGTTGGATCAATTCTCCTTCGTTGGTGTTCTTAAGGCTTGTGCACGCGAATTGGCGGTTGGGGTTGGGGAGATGGTTCATGGGGTGGCTTTGAAATCTGGGTTTTTGTTGTTTGTTAATATTAGAAACAGTCTGATGAATGTTTGTTGCGTTTGTGGGAGGATAGGCGATGGGCGTAAGGTGTTCGATGAAATGGCCGAGTGGAACGATGTGGTCGGTTGGAACACTTTGATGGGTGGGTATGCACATGCGTCGCAGCCTGGTTTGTGTGTGGAGTTGTTCAAGGAGTTGGTTAGCCGTGGATTGGAGGTCAGTGAGTCTACATTGTTGTGTGTCTTGTCTGCTTTGTGCCAGTTTGGTGGTTTGTCGTCTCTTGCGGGTGAAATGGTTCATGGGTATTGTGTTAAGGTGGGGTTCTGCTCGAGTTTGAATTTGAAAGTTGTTACTGAACTGATTGAATTGTATGCGAAAATGGGGCGGATTGAGGAGGGGCGGAGGATTTTTAATGCGGTGGATCGGAAGGATGTGGTTTTGTGGAACTGTATGATAGATAAGTATGCAAAAGCTCGAATGCTAGAGGAAGCTGTGGTTTTGCTAAAGCTAATGAAAGTTGAAAGAGTGAAGCCAAACACGTCGACCTTGGTGGGCTTGCTCACTGCTTATGCTGCCACCGGATCCTCAAAGCTTGGTACCTTTGTCGATGAACTTGTCAAAGACGAGGGATTGGAGATGGATGCTGCTCTTGGGACGGCCTTTCTCAATATGTTTGCAAAATGGGGATGCTTGGACAAAGCAGTTGATGTTTTTGAGAGAATAAAGAGTAAAGATGTTATATCCTGGACCGCGATGATTATAAGTTATGGTCACCATGGGCAAGCAAGAAATGCTGTTTCTTTATTGGATCGGATGGAGAAGGAAGGATTTCGACCGAATAAGGTAACTTTCTTGGCCGTTTTGAGTGCCTGCAGCCATGGTGGGTTAGTGCCTGAAGCAATTGATTGCTTTAACAAGATGGTTTGGATATATCGCTTAACACCAGATATTGAGCACTATACATGCATCATTGACCTTTTAGGTCGAGCAGGGTCGCTAGAGGACGCATACAACCTTATCAAGAGCTTACGCATCAAGATTGATGCCACTACCTGGCGTGCATTGCTTTCAGCCTGCCGAGTTTATGGGAATGTTGAACTAGCCAAGCAAGTAAAAAGAGAGCTAGGGGAGATGGAAGATGACCACCCTGCCGATTCACTTCTTCTTTCAAGTACTTACTCTGTCGCTGGAGGGTTTCCAGATGAGAGTAGATGGCAGGAACAGGAGAAAACATGTGCCAACACTGTAAGTAGGGAAGTTCCAAAGAAACTTGCGGTGAAAGAAGCTGGACGTAGTACAGTTGAAGTTGATGGTCACTGGATCAAAAGCTTTTTGAAATGACACATTCAGGCGACATTCTTACATTAGTTGTTAAAGAGCTGACGGATGAGATTAAATTCAGTTTTCTGATTAACAGGCAAACAGATTATGTTACTCACCACTAGTTGTGGAAAAGAGATCAGCTGAGCATCTAATTTTTCGGAAATGTGTTCGAGCAATATGTCTCATGTCTTGTTTACCGTTGACATAATAACATATAAGAGCATAGCAGAGTTCAAAATCGGAGAAGCTACCTCAAAGAGTGATCATGCTGCTAAAAAAGCTGTCTTATCTACACAAGTTTTTCTCTATGCTCTATCTATGTACCCATCTATCAAAATCCGATTCATTCATTCATTCAAGGAACAATCCCCGAGGTCTTGTCAATTAACACGTTCGGTGAAATGAGGAGCTTCAGTCGGTAAGAGAAACCTTCTGAGATAACTTCAACTGGAAGAATATTTGCATGTTGATTTGTGATTTGTATGTTGTGCCTCTCTATTACTTGACGCCATTGTCCACTTTTCAGCTTGTTCTCCGATGAAGTTCTTCTGGCTACAAAAGAAGAAACGTTAGGGATTGCATGACGTTGCTGCAAGACATGACGTGGAGACGACATACCAGTGCATCCAGTTGCCCGTGTGCATGAAAAATGATGTGAATGCTCTAGTACCTGAATCGGGCCTGTTTGAGTTCATTTAAACCACCAGGCAAGGGGGAGATATTTATATACACACCCAGTTCAGCTTGAATTACACGCTGCAGCTTCTCTGTTTAGCTTTTGGATCCATTGGATAGAATTGAATGGTCTGCCAATTTACCATTGGATTCGACATCACGAGAGAGCATTGAATTGGAGCCAGCAGAGAATGTGCTCCGAGAATCACGTATTTGCACTGAATGGTGGCCAGCGGAGGTTGTTCTACTCTCAAAATCAGTGTTTTCTGGTTGTCTTTCTGCCATTTCCTTCAAACTGCTAGACCAAACAGTATATTCATTCTTAGCACAGAGAACAGGGATTGCACCGCAGATCTAACAACTACCATAAGTATCGATCACTTAAAAGTCTAGCTAATACATACTTATCTAGCCTTATTTTGAGCTAGCATTTCTTTGTAGTTAATACCATTTACATTCGTTCTTAAGATGACCACGCCTGCCTAAAAACCGGCAGACAGTTGATCAAATTGCTCTGCCTGCTCTGCACCCTGACCAATATGATTGTTATAAAACTGTACGAGTCAAGAAGTTGTTAGAAACTTGCTTTGCGGTCAGAATACTTGTCCGAAAAGCATTCATTGGTGCTCCTCTAGCTCGTATTCTTCCTATAGAGCCTTGAAGTTTAATCATATCTTTTAATTTATAATGAATTACAGATTGATAGCTGATGCATGTTTTGTAATTGCTACGCCATGTTGTATGAAATTCGGCCTGCGAAGTCTGAAATCTGAGAGTGATAGTTTAGTAATGAACCTGAGTAGTCGGAGACTTGATGACTTCTTTTGCAGATTTACATTTTCAGCATCATCTTTGCTCCTGCAGTAACTTCCTCTAGTTGTGATTTTCTTTCAAGCTCGGATTTCAGGTGTTGTGATCTACAAGTAACTTCTTCAACCTAAAAAAGCTACACGAACCAAGTTTATTCGAGGCAAAACGCCACTGCAATTAAAACACAAGTTAAAAGCTTGTCCAACCAATTTGCTCAGATTTTTACCCTTGTCCTCAAAGCAGTAAGTTCTTTCTTGAGACTTTATATCACCAGTTTTAAATCATCAGAAGAAGCAAGTTCAGATTTGGTAAAGATGACATTTTTTACAAGTTAAAAGCTCGTCAACTGAAGCTTTCCGTCTACAACAGGGGAGATACGACTGTAGGGGAGATACGACTGTCCGGTCTTGTTACCTGTAAGTCGGTCTGTACTGCCAAACTCTCAGCTCTAATTGTCTCGGCCGAAGAGTGTTTAGAAGGTTGAGTCTGCAAACTGGGACCCAGCAAGCTCTTTATCAGTTGCTAATTCACTTGCCTTATCATCATCTTCGAATCCAACATTGGGAGATCTTACAGTTTGGTTCGACTCTTCGGTCAGTTAACACACTCATCACACTCTCGATTGCGGCTTGTTCATGTTCGGAGCTAAAGAAGCTCTAACAGATTTCCAACTGCTGCTGCAGGCACTGCAAAACACAATACCGCGCTTGTAGCAGTTGTGCTGTCAAACACCCGACGCTAGCAGCCATTTTATTTTCTCGATGCACCACTCGTAACAAATATTTAACACTTATATACGTATTCATAGTTGGAAACCGAGCTAGAATCTTACTTGGTCCGAATTTGAATTACCAAGCTACTTCCACAGACTAATTCACTCTATGGATGCTGTACACTGATACACTGTGTTTCACTGTAACTGAACTGTTCGTTACTTTTCCCTGCCATCCGTTTCCCTCTCGAACCAGAACGGTTACGTGTCTTGGGCGTAATTTGAAGTAGGGTAGAATAGCTCGTCATTATTCCATGATCACCGATCCCATTAAATCATCTTTGTTTGATCAAATAGTCAAAAGTAATTTCAAAATAGAACTATTTTAAAAATATCTGCAACCTTTTTTTCTCTGTCTCTTGTTTTCATTCTTTTTTCTTCCCTCTCTCCCCTCTCCTCCGTCCCTCCCTCTCTTGTTGATGTTGCGGCACCTCCACCACATTTGTTCTAGCCTCTGATCTTCAGGAGATAATCTCATAGCAACATCATTCAATTTTAATATATATATATATATATATATATATATATGTATGTATGTATTTGAATGTTTGATTCAACAAATAGTACAACAAAAAATACACCATATTTATCCGAGTAAATGTTTTTACTGATCTGGGATTCCCCTACTCGATCCATAGCACTAGAGTATTTAGAAAAATATACACACAGCTGGATAATGATGTAACATTGATTTCGATTACGTTGCTGTCATAGATTATAGGTGACAGGTGGACCAAAATCATAATAATATATTTTATGAAAAAAGTAGGAAGGCCAAAACCACCTGAAGAAGAGACTATCTGATCAGATAAGAGACTGGGGCCTGCCTCCATCTTTGGCGCCTATGTCTGCTGCATATTATAAATGGTACCCACAGACACCCACAGTTGCATAAAACTGTAACAAATTTGCTGTAAGCACATACCACGTGGTGCATTATCAGAAATCACGATGCGAGTTCGTAAAATTCGGTGATAAAAGACTTGATATTTTGAGAAGATTTCGTGTTCAAATTTTACGAATTCATAAACGTCATCAAAATATATATATCTTAAATATGATTCGATAACGTTATGCAAAATATTAAAACAATAGACACCTAGGATCATGAAGTTTAAGCCTTCTAGCCTCAAGTGGTAATACAATATGGTTCTACACATTTCATTACCGAAGTCTTCATAAACTATCATCTCTCGTTTCTTCTTTATATATTACCAAAAAATTTCTGCTCAAGGTAATAAGATATACAATTCACTTGACCTTCAAACTAAACTGCAATGCTTGGAATCTTAAGGGTCATGGGACTGATATTCATGGTATATACATTTATGTTGGCCAGGTGAATCACATGGCACTAAATGAAAGATTGTAATGTTTTCACGATGAGAATTAGTGGGTTGAGTCTGGAAAATCTTGAGGAGAAATTAACTTGGATAGATTGTTTTATACTCAGCACTAACATAACTTGGCTTTCTTTGTAGGATAAATAATCAGTATACTTAACATAACTAACCAAGCATTTATATGCATATAAAACAACCCAGGCATTAAGGTCTATATATATAACAAAATTAACCAATCTTATTTTGAGCGGGATAAAATGCAAACTTAGTCTCAATTTGGAGACAACTGAGATCCTTTTTAACAAAACCCTAATATATATCATTCTTCTCTTTAGTTGCATCAAAAGCCTATTCCTGAATGTTGATCAAAAGCTCAAAGCTATATTAAATTACTCCAATCAACTTATATTATCTACTTACTCGCTCATAACTTGCAAATGATTTAAGAACTAAATTATTTACTAGCTATATTATAGCAAAAAACATAATCTTGGTAGCAAAAGAAACATTTATGTAGAATTATAGATAGATCATCAAACCATATGTCTAGGAATGGTGCTGATGATGATGATAATTCCCACTATCTTCTCTTGCTCCTTCGCACCCCGGCGAGCCCTCCTGACCACCTACGCCAGCGGCCATCACCGGTCGGTATGCGTTGTACGCCGCGAGCATACCTAAATGGCTATCACTAACCACGCCGGTGCTTATCCCTGAACCCACCTGGCCAGGAGGGAAGTTGAAGAAATGCATTGGACTACTCCTTCCGTAGGTCGGGAAGGCGGCCGCCGGGTGTTCGGGAGGGTTAGTCACCATCAGAAACGCCGCAGCGGCCGTAGCCGGGATCACCCCGGAGCTACTAGACTGCAGCAAGTAGTTGCTAGGATTACTATTAGGGCTAGTATTCTGGTTGAAGGATAACATCAACTCCTGCTCTTGGATAGGCCTCCTCGGATGACCGGCCGTCTCATCCACGCAGCTTTCGTCTTCCTGCTTCGACGCGCCTTGTAAAGAGAAAAGAGTGTTGACGTTGTGCCTCCGGTTTTGAAGGGAAGTAAAGCTAGGGTTTTGGGAGTAGGTTTCTTCTGAGTCAAGTAATCCACGGTGATGGTGGTTGTGGTGATAGAGTGTAGTAGCGGCGGAGGCGGCAGGGTAGTGGAAGTAGGAACTCCGGAGGTGGTGGGAGGCGGAGAGGGAGGAGCCGGAGGAGCGGAAAGAGATGTTGAGGGAGGTGAAGTTGGCCGGGATTGTGCCGGTTCCAGTGGCAGCGATCACGGAGGGCTCCGCCTGTTGTAGGAGCCACTCGATGGTCTCGCCGTCGGACTTGTGGCCCAGCTCTCGGGTCAGCTGGAAGACCCGCGCGGCACATGCTGCGGGCATCCGGATCCGGCGCCCCCGGCCGTCCACCTTGGTATGTCGGTCCTTGGTCGTGGTCCGCTTCGGCTGCGGCTTCTTATGACCTCCGCTAGGCGGCGGGGAGGAGGTGGAGGCCGCAGCGAGGTGGTGGTGGTGACGACTTTCAACCGGTGCAACAGTGACCAGTTGTTGTACTTGCTCTTGCTTCTTCTCTACCAGTAGTTGGAGAGGGAAATTTGGCCTCCGGATCTCATTTTCTGGTTCCATGATCATATGTGGGCTTAGTCAAGTATAAAAATTGAATTATAAGGAAAAAAAATGCTTCTAATTTGTTGCTCTAGCTACCCAAAAGTACATAGTATCATCTGTAAAGGAGCATAGGTAACTATAGTGTGACGGTGACCCATCTATTTTTTTTCGATTTATTCTATTCAGAATCGATTATTGTTGGGACGATTTTGATAATTACGTGCATCTGATATTTTTTTTATGTCCGGTGTTATTTGACAATGGGAATTTTGTGTATTTTTCTTTGAGATTGGAGCTGGCAGCTGAGTTGTTTAGAAGATAAGGGAGTTGGAAGAGTCCAAGAGTGGAGAGGAGGCCAAGCTTTAAAGCAGCATATACAATGAGTGTGAATTATAGAGGATAGTGGGCTAACAAAAGTCGAGTAAAGCTGTTCACTATCTATCTTGCTCTCCCTTTATTTCTTTTCTTTTATAAAAAACATATAACATTTATATCCAATGGCTCTATGACCAACTGTTTTAGATTTAAATTTAAGTTGAATATAACAACGTAACAAAAGTTATTTTACCATGTTTTTAACATATATATTTTTTAAACTGAAATTCGATGTTTGTGTGTTTTCTCTTCAAAATGTGCATATTCACCTTTGTACCATATATTTTCATGATGAGTTGGTCCAAATGGCTACTTAATTTTTTTTAAAGAAATTGTAGATTGAAGTCCCACCAAGGGAGAAAAAAATATCATTAGAAGTTGCCCAGCTAAAACACGACACGATAGACAATTATTAATATTGAAAATTTTCAAAAATATGTTTCATTTTGTTGGCAAATAACTAGTACTCTTGTTGGGTTATTGATGTTTACGTTGCCCATCATATATTGGTGAAATTGGATATAATTATAAGCTTCACCCGCTTCTTTTTCCCACTTTGCCTTTTTGTTTGTTTGAATTCCGGTTTGTGCTTTTATTGTGGTTGCACAATGGTTTGGTTCAGATTCAACGTGCGGTGTGTTCTTTTATCATTCAATCCATCAAGACAGCGGTTGCCAGAAAGTAGGACCCAATTTTTCCAGGTCAAAAATTACTGGGAAAAACATATGGTCTATATAAAGGAGATAACATTAGAAAATTGCATACTAGAACTGTCAGTGCGATCG
The DNA here is from genome assembly GCA_012979155.1 of Hypericum perforatum. Lineage (NCBI taxonomy): Eukaryota > Viridiplantae > Streptophyta > Magnoliopsida > Malpighiales > Hypericaceae > Hypericum > Hypericum perforatum. Next base: position 81,977 of record SOPF01026527.1, on the reverse strand, counting down.
TCAATTGAACCGCGACGATATTTTATCCGTGTCCATAGTTTGATTTTCCAAATATAAGTACGTCTTGTTTGATTCTCAAAATTTTGAAGGAGACAATCAATTAGTGGTAATCTTTGGCGAAAAATCAAATAAAGTTAGGTGGCTCCCATCTCATTCCGCTAATCATTGCAGTTTTGCCTTTGCTAGTTGGACCTTAGCTTTTGTTGATCCATATATAATGTTCTTTTCTAAAATATAATCCATAATTGTTGTTATGGTGGTTGATTCCTTAATGATAGCTTGTCCACCATGCAGAAATAATGTACTGCAATTTCTTATTTCTTTTTACTTATAGATGGCGAATTCTCTTCTTTTTTTTAGTTGGGTCGATGAAAACGAAACTGGTAGTGAACCAAAATTTACTTGATTCGCATTTGCCGACATGAATTTGCTCATTTTAACTTGGTTTGTAGGTGTGATACTTGTACATTTAGAACTAAATTTAAAGGTATCAGTGTAATATTTGGTATAAACTTTTAATGAGTAAAATTTGTTCCTATCAAAAAACGAAGAAATAAATTTGAAAGACCAAGTAAGTGGTGGTAAAGGGTAAAAATATTATAGAGGAGAAAAGAGCAAACATTGGATGACCATGGCGAGAAACAGAGCACCATAAGCCCATGTGGGTAACTGATTAAGTTGCAACTTGAAAGGGAACAAGAAAAATTTATTCGATATACATAGGTGTCAAAAATCTAAAAAATTTCAACAACCGACATACACATAACCAATGATTAATTGAGATGTTTCAAGTAGTGTCATCATGTTACTAATACATGTGAATTAAAACCCAATTGAAGATTTTCCTTAAATATAAAAATAACTTTTGTTACGTACTAAACTTTGTCTAGATGACACTTAGTCATGTCAATATCAACGTATTAGTGTATATGACCATTTTTTTTAAATCTACATTCACATCGGTGGTTCAACCATTGGAATGTGATCCAACACTAATATCAGGTCGTTTTATGTAACAGCTCTAAGATGTGATTGTATCGCATTGACCACTAGTTCGAGCAATCAAAATCAATTATTTAAATTTTATTTTTAATTTATTGAATTATAACTTAAATACCAACAAATGAAAAAATTAGCAATAAAATTAACAATATTTCTAAACTATTTGATATTTAAATATTAAATAATATATTCAATAAAGTATGTTTTTGGGTCGCATAATGGAGAAAATTCAAATTACCTCCCAGTTCATTTTTAAAAATATTGCATATGACTTTGGCTAGTTGCACTTATAAATATTATTTTGACATCATCATGACTTGTTGAGCATTTGTTGATCTTGTGATTCCCTATTATTGCACAGTCTTTGTTTAGTGGCATACAAACGATCCTTTTGTATGTAGTGATAGTTTATTGTAAAGCTTATTATTTTTAAGCATCAACATTCTAATCTATACAGGTTAAACACGCAGTCAATATATGGGCCAACTGTTCTCTGAATTTCAACTTAACTATGATATGATTTTGATAACATGTACCAGACTAATTGGCTAGACAACATTTTTTAAGACAAGACATAACACATGGATACAAAATTTAATAATTTAAATATCAGAAAATTAGGAATTTCTGTAATTGGGCAGCTAAGAGATCACGTGAGTTGCCACCTATGCCTACGACGAAGATGGCTCACCATCCAACTCAGCTACTCAAAATTTGTCGGAATATTGGCAGTTGCTGGGGCTATATAAACGAGTTATTTCGCTGCCTGCTTTTGGTCAAGCTTGTTGGTTGTTTATCTGGATTGATTGTCTAATCCAAGTGTTAAAGTGGTAATAGAAAAGAGCGCAAAATTTCGAGGACGGATAGCCAATTAGATGCAAATAGTCCCAGCGTTTTATGCTCCATGATTCGAGTTGCGAAAATACCAACGTAGAAATATCAAGATAGCCTCATCGTGGCTACCAGAAAATGATACATGGTAAAGTGACAGGTTAATTTGACATACACAAACTAGCAAACAAACAAACAGTAGATTTCAAAGAGATAACGAGAAAGGATGACATGTTAGCTAGATAGAGTATGACCCTTCACTACTTTGAAAGAGTACATTTATATGTGATAATTTAATGAGAGAAATCGACTAAACATCAATTTCCGACGTCATAATAATAAATTTCCAAACTCGATCTCAAATTCATAATTTCACATTCACGGATCTTTTCAAAACTATCATGAAAAAAATCACTGGAAGAAACCTGAATTGGCTTTAATAGCCATGGCACGAAATGTGGTCCAAAACAAATATTCAATCATGAAACATGACATGGACGACGGAGACGCGCACAAATATAAACTTATGTAATTTAAAGTTATAGGGTTTAAATTATGAGAAAAACGAACGAGTTAAACACCTGGAGTACCGTATGAGATACGGTCATCTATTGATGGGCTAAGTCTCCTATCAGTCGATAGAGGCATCAGTTGATGGATTAGATCCAATAATTGACCACATAATCCTAATATTGCTGTCGGCAATTATTCTATGCAAGATGACACACACCAATTATTTATCGTTATTTTTTTGTTTCCTCATGTCAATTTCATGCTTACTGTTGCATTTTGCTTTTTTGAGAAGTGGCATTTTCATTTTAATTTCCCTGTTCGCACGATAGAATCATATCAAAAATACACTGTACATTGACAAGTATGGAATAATATTACCTTCATGTATTTTTTGTGCGTTTGTGTTGAGATTTTAGTAGTCGGCATTGGGATTCAGATTTTTCTTTATGTACTGATAAGAATTTCTAGAGCATACTATACGCAAACGTTTTAATATAGTTTTTTAGGGAATGTTTTAATATAGTTTGCCGGATGCGAAAAGACACTTGTGACTTGCCCCAAACGGCAACATGTACGAATTGATTTAGTATCAAAGGTTAAAATTTTTGCGAGTACATCTCTATGTCATTAATCTAGTTTTTAATTCAAAATTGATTCATGTAACATTGAATCAACCATTTTAAATATCGTATAATTTTATTGATGAAATCATTATTTGAACTGATGCTTATCTGGAACAAGAAGGCGTCTTATAAATTTAAAATCTTTATCTAATTTGGAAAATAACAAAACGGGGTGACTCAATTAATAAAGTATTCCTACTTGAATGATCTATCTTGATTCAATCAAATACCATTTCTTCAACAATTTCTAGAAGCATGAGAAAATCGGTTGAAAAAGAAAAGTTGCATTCCCACCTATTTAATAACCCGGGTTTATAATGGAAATCAATCAGGCTCATAAAACCAAGTTGTTATGAGCTAAAACCATTTGCCCCTAATATTTAGAGTTAGAGTCATGATTTAATAAAATTTTATTTTTAAGGTATAATATAGTGTAAAAAATTATTTATATAAAAGGTAGTTATAAAAATAATTTTTTTCAGCTGTGCTGGCACAAGGACAGTCTTATACGTTTTTTTAAAATATCTGATACTCTAAATTGATATCTTTTGGCGCCTTCTTTTTTTGCCATCTGGTGCTTCAGTTTGCTCCGAATTTTGTATTCATGTTTCATTGTAATAACTAATAACAACATGTGTCGTTGTCGCTTGAAAATCCCTACGTGAACTCCTTAACGATAATATGCCCAATGGCAGCAAGAAGTCCGAGCTTTCGAAAATCCGAAGGATTAACTCTCACGAACCCCGTAACAGTTGGCCGTAACGGGTAAAAAAGTCATCACGAACTTTAATAAAAACATAACTCAAAATTTAGATGGTTGGAGCTTTGGCTGACACTGGCGTATAAAAACTCGACAGTCGGAATCTTGGCCATCTAGGGCTTACATCACCCCACAAATAACTTTGACAAGTGGCGGTGGAAGGAGCGTCTATTATCTTGTTTTTTTTTATTGATGTGGATAATCATTTGCAAATTCGGTGTTAAAAAATATTTTTGTGAATCTAGTGTTTACGTGATAACACAATTTTTTTTTCATGTATTGATTAACACACGGATAAAAATTTCATGTACTGTGTAAAAATTTGTCCAGGAAACAAATACACAGATTTTTTATCTGTATATTGGCTAACTCAACACACATATATGTATTGGTCAGATAGGACTATCCAGATATTGCAAAAAGATTTCTATTTGTTCCACCTAATACATTAATTTTTAATCTATTTTTTGGGTACAATCCAACCTATAAACACATCTACTCTCAGAAGAAAAGAAGAAAGAAGTAGCGATGAAAAAATTAAGTCTCGTCGAAGAAAAATTGCAAGTATGCATGTATATATTTTTTTTTTAATTTATCATCATAATTGTTATTATATTTTATCTATTTATTATAGACACTTAACTTATTTTGTCAGATTAACAACTTAACTAATTCAAAATTTTAATTTTTTACGTTAAAACGTTGGATTGTCTAATGGTTATTAGTTGATTAATAATATTTTTATATGATTGTTAATTGGTATATTTATATAATATTTTGTTAGGATATAATTAAAAAAATATAGCATGATATAATTATAGTTAATTTAATAAACACAATTTTCAATAAACTACAACATGATGGTTATATTTTCTTGAGTGATCTGACTAGTCGAATTGGATTGTACAAGTCAGATCGGTCAAATTGGATTTTGCAAGTTGAACTGATCATGTCTCTCAAACTGGTCAAGCTGGTAAGGTCATTTATCAGTCATACCAGTTAGCTTGGTTAGACTAGTTAGTTTGATGCTACTGTTCTTCGTCCCCAAATCACCAAAACCCTAGCTCAATCCCCTCAAAATTGAACTCTCAACCCCTCTAAATCCGGCTTAATCCATCAACCTCTCGCCCCTTCGTCACCGCCCTCCACCTTCCATTGGTGGGAAGGTTGGGTGGTGGCGGTGGGCTACTGTCTCTTTGCCCTAAAATGGCAAATCCAAATCCTCCATTGACTCTCTTCGTCGACAACCTCCCCCACCATTGGAGCATTAGGTGTTTCCGGGAGTTCTTCAGTAGCCATTGCTCGGTTGTGGACACCTATATTGCCCTGAAGAGGTCCAAACGGAACTCTCGGTTTGGATTCATTAGGATCTCGTCGCTCGATGATGCCTCTGTGATAACTCTTAAGGTTAATGGTACCTGGGTGGAGAAGAAGCGTCTTTTTGTTTCAGTGGCGAAGTTTGAGCATGGCAAAACCTTGCATTCTCATCATTCGACGCCAGTTCAATGCTCTGCTCCTTCGTCGTTGGTACGAGGTAAGTCTTTTGTTGATGTTGTTGGTTCTTCTAGACCAGTGGTCTCCCCTAGTGTCCTTCCTGAGGGGGTTTGCTCCGAGAACATGTTATACTTGCCCTCGGAGGATCTTCAAATCGGATGGCTTGAGTGTAGTGTGGTAGCTTCTTTAATTGATGCTAGACAGTAGAGGTTCATTTCAAGGGAGCTCGTTAGCTATGGTGTCACCAGGTTCCAAATCAGAGTGTTGGGGGGTGATGCGGTCCTAATTTCTTTTGACTCGATTGAGGACATGGAGATTTGGTGCTGCAAGCTGAAGCCGTATTTTAAAGACATTGTTCCATGGACTCTAAGTTTTCGTGCTTCTACTAGAAACATCTGGATCCAAATCAGAGGCATCCCTCTTCAGGTCTGGTCGAACTCCTTCTTTGAATGGTTGGCTTCTTCTTTTGGGACTGTCAAGACCATCCATAAGGATACATCTAGTCGGAATCGGCTGGATGTTGCCTTTGTGCTTATCTCCTCAACAATCATGGATAAAGTGAGCCGAAGCCTTAAGCTACGGATTGCTAACGAGGTTTATTCAGTTAATGTTGAAGAGATGTCCTCTTGTGAGTTGGAAAATCACCCTGTCTCGGAGTGGGCAACTGGTTGTGTAGATGCAATAGGGCCGACCTTGGTTGATGTTGAGGAAGAGGAGGTCTCCATGCCTTCTGTGGTTGTTTCTTGTGTTCAGGCCCCTATTGTCAAAATGCATACTGCTGTGGTCGATGCATATGAATTCGATGCTTGTTCAGAAGATGAGATCTTTTCGGCATCCCCTTCAACTGCTATTTCTGATGGCCAGCTTAGAGATAGTGGAAATGACGTAGCAGAACTTGAGTCTCTTGCTGTAGAGGTGCAAAGCCTTGATAGTGTTGGTGCAGGCTTGCCTCAAGTTATTGAGCAATCTGCCGCTGGTTTGTAGCCTTTTGATCGTGCTACCTCATCTACTATTGGGAAGACAGATCATGAGGATGAGTTTGATTCACGATTCATTGCTGCTCTTGATCTAGAAATTGCTCAACTTTGCATTGATACAGCTTATCAAACAGCTAGGATGCTTGCGGATGCTCCAAATGCCAAGCTTGACAATGGAAAAGATGTCCTTCAAACTCTGCCAAGATCAAGCTCTCGTCCAAGGAAACTCACGAGCAAGGCGATAGCCTTAAATCTGGTCCCTAAGCGTAAAGTGAAGATTAAGACTCCACCAAAAATGGTGAATTCAAACAACTTGTCTTCGGGTGCCAATCATGAGGTTCATGAAGAGACTCGGGATGAGGAGTATGCTTTGAAGATTAAGACTATGGCCTTGCTGTTGGGATGCACGTGGAAGGAAGACACATCCGACCTCCATCATTCTAAGGATTCATGGAGTGAAGGTCTACGTAAGCATCGTGATCCTCCTTGAAGTATGCTATGGGTTTGTTTTTATGGCTTTTGGTGTTTTGGGGTCATTTGGGCTTGCAATTAGGAGAATTTGTGGGAAGTGTACTGGATTGTGTTTTTCAGTACTTGGGTATCTAGTATCTTTGGTGCCGTATCTTTGATACGTTTTGGTGTAAAAAACCTTGGCGTTTTTGTTTGATTGGTAATACAACTCTACTTATAAAAAAAAAGACTAGTTAGTTTGATTGGATCAATGAAATGATTGTCTTTTACCGGTGATGCTTTGAAATGGTATCGGTAGATTTTAGCTGCATCGTCAATACACTCATCACTTTTTTCCTCAATCTTTTTGTTTCACATAACCTAGGAATGATGGAAACTCATATACTATAAGAAGCTCGAATATACTGGTCCTCGTCCAAAAAAATAGCTTGATATTACTTTGAATCCATATCTAGCATGATATCGCTATGAATCCATAACAATTTTTAAAAAATATAACTCAATCGAACCACAATCTATACCCAATATTTGATTTAGTTCAATGAAATCAACCATAAATAGCTGACTGGTGGTCTAACCGGTTAAACTACATCTAAGACCACACAAAAAGTATACATAATAAAAATTATCTAATTAACATAAACACACACAAAAAACATGGATTCAATAGTTCATATCTAATCAACCACCAAAATAATACTAATCAAAATTTAATACTAAATTATTGGTTAACCCTAATTTTGACCAAATCGATTCAATCAAACCAACCAATTAATCAACATAATCAAATTACCAATACAAAATTATTAATTAAGACTAATTACTACTCAAAATTTACACTAAACCTTTTAATTTCTCAAAAGTTCTACTGAAACCGTAATTATTCGAAAAGAAAAAAATCAATACGAGTAATGAGCTCATACAAGTAGAGATAGGAAACCTCAGCATTGACTCATCAAAAGTAATGCTGGGTGGGCATCAGGGAGGGTGTTGGGCTATCTAGAGTCGTCAGGCATCGGGAGAAGGAGGACTCTCGATGTTTGGTATTCTCTATTTATCAATGAATATGTATTAAATATCCGTGTATTGGTCTCCTTTGATCGGTTTGACCAATACACAAATTTCTAATCCATGTGTTGACCAATGCACGAACAAAGAAATTGTATATTAGTCACATATTTTTTTTTCGTGTGCTGGATGAACAGATAAAAATTTGTTTATTGGTCACAGTATTGCCATGTGACATCAAATTTGGAAAAACTATTTAATGCTAATTTCGCAATTAATTGTACATAATAACACTAATATAAAAAAACAATCTATTTTCACCCTCACTCTTTTTATGTATCTTGTATTTCTATTCTGTTGTCCAAAAAATAGAATCAATCAGTCCACTGAAAGAAAGAGCCAAAAGATACTGACAGCTTGGGTCACCATCTTTGCATGACTTTTTTTCCCCCACAAATCAAGGGCCAGGCCAAGGTCCATGTCAATCAGATTTTTTGAGAAATAATATCACTTCATTAGATGACCAGGCTTGTTTTCCTTGAAGCCCAGAGGCCTATTAACTTGGATCCAAAATGAAAAGAGACGACGGTGGCAAAATATTAATCGATTATTAATATATCTATACAATTGTGTAAGCTCCACAAAATTAACTCCTTTGCTTAATTAATCCACAGAGTGTAAGAGGTAAATATTAGAGAGTTTTGGAAGCTTCGAGGTTTGGCGGGTTGTTTATATTGAATGGGAGATGAAGATTGAAGGGAAGGGCGTGGGCTGGGCCTAGTAATGGGCCGGGGCCTAAAATCTATGGACAAAAGATTAAAATGTCCTGGTCTGAGGCCTGCGCATTTGCAGAAGAAGAGAAGCAAATAGATAGGAATGAGGAATTTCTAGCTACGCCGTCGTTTTAACTCCCAATTTCATCAATTCATAAATATTTTGTTTTATTAGGCTAAATTTTGTTTGAGCAATAATCAGACCATATATTAGACTAAAACTCTTTTGTCCCTCATTTCATTTAAGTTTTATAATAACCAACAATTTATTTAACTTAATTTTGTCACTGTCCTTCGGAAATGACAACTATACAACTTTCTTAAGGTAGCAACATTTATTGTCCCGTAAATTTCAACATTTATCCATAACCTTTCAAATAAATTGAAATCCTTTATAATTACACAGTCTTAGAAAATTTCATTTCCAATTCTAACTCCAAACCAAATTCACCCATAAAGAAACCAACCCCGAAGTCCATATATCTTATAGTATGATATAATATAATATAACCTAAGGTCTTTATTTATTTCTATAATTTCGTTCTCCCGAGTCCCAAGTTCCAAGCCAAAAGACAAGCAAAGAAAGGCGGGCGCAATTAAAAGGAAAAAAAAAATCAAAATTAAATCTGCGAAAATAACCTCCTTGGCTTCTTCTCGTCTCGTCGGTGTCTAACAGTTAGGGTTTGAAGACGATCGGAGGGAGGAAAGATGAGCGGGAACGCCGGCGGCGGAGGAGGAGGAGGAGGAGGGAACCAGAAGAAGAGAAACTTCCAGATAGAAGCGTTCAAGCACAGGATTGTGGTAGATCCGAAATACGCCGACAAGACGTGGAAGATCCTCGAGCACGCCATCCACGAGATTTACAACCACAACGCCTCTGGCCTCAGCTTCGAGGAACTCTACCGGTAAAACTTTCCCCCTTCATTTGTCTATTCTCTTCTTTTGTTTATTTTTTTCATTTCGCGGTCGTACGGATGGATGATGCTATTTCGTTTAGGGAGCGGTTGGGGACTTGAAGGAGGAGGAGGAGGAGGAGGCGGCTTCTTCTCGTGTGATTAATCTATTTTACGGAAAAAAATATCGATGGATGATGCTGTAATTCCGTTAGGAAGACGGTTACGGAATTAGGGATGATGCCTAGCTACGGATTAGGTATTAGGACTTGTGAACTGGAAACTGGAAATCGAAGAGATTCGAATGAGGTCGGGTAGATGGATGATGCTACTTCCGTTAGGGGTCGGTGCGAGCGGTTGGGGACTTGGAAAAGTAGTAGGAGGCTAGTTCGCGAGTAATTAATCTAAAATCTATTTTAGGGAAATATATTGATAAAGTTGAACCGGAAATTGTTACTGATTGATAACTCAATTGTTATGTGTGCTTGTTGTTGCTTGATCGTTGTCTTTTCCACATGCCTGTAAAAATCTTGGTCTAGTGGTTTATATCCGACTGATTTCCTTTTCAGGAATGCTTACAATATGGTGCTTCACAAGTTCGGCGAGAAGCTGTATTCGGGATTGGTGGCAACGATGACTTCCCATCTGAAAGAGATTTCTAAGTTAATCGAGGCGGCTCAAGGGGATTCTTTCTTGGAGGAATTGAACAGGAAGTGGCACGAGCACAACAAGGCGCTGCAGATGATCAGGGACATCTTAATGTACATGGACAGGACTTACATACTAAGTACTCATAAAACACCTGTTCATGAGCTTGGACTGAACTTGTGGAGGGATACCATCGTCCACTCCAGCAAAATTCAGACGCGGCTGCTGAGTACGCTTCTTGACCTTGTGCACAGGGAGCGGACCTGCGAAGTTATAGACCGAGGATTGATGAGGAACGTGATCAAGATGCTGATGGAATTAGGCTCTCCAGTTTACCAAGGAGACTTTGAGAAGCCATTTCTTGAGGTTTCGGCTGAGTTTTACCGGGTTGAGTCTCAGGAGTTCATCGAGTGCTGTGACTGTGGGGATTACCTGAAGAAAGCTGAGAAACGATTAAATGAAGAGATGGAGAGGGTTGCTCAGTATTTGGATCCCAATAGTTTGGTTAAGATCACTGCTGTAGTGGAGAAGGAAATGATTGCTACTCACATGTCGAGATTGGTCCACATGGAAAACTCTGGCTTGGTGAATATGTTACTTGATGACAAATATGAAGACCTGACTAGGATGTATAACTTGTTTCGCCGGGTTTCTACTGGCCTTTCTGCAATAAGGGATGTGATGACTTCTCACCTCAGGGAGACTGGCAAACAGCTAGTCACGGATCCAGAGAGATCGAAGGATCCTGTTGAATTTGTTCAGCGTCTGTTAGATGCAAAGGATAAGTATGATAAAATTATAGTCACGGCTTTCAACAATGACAAGACCTTCCAGAATGCTCTGAATTCGTCTTTTGAATACTTCATCAACCTGAATGGACGTTCTCCTGAGTTCATTTCATTGTTTGTGGATGACAAACTGCGGAAAGGTTTGAAGGGAGTTAGTGAAGAGGATGTGGAGATCATTCTTGACAAGGTGATGATGTTGTTCCGCTACTTGCAGGAGAAGGATGTATTTGAAAAGTACTATAAACAACATTTGGCTAAGCGGCTGCTTTCAGGAAAGACCATCTCTGATGATGCGGAGAGAAGTTTGATTGTGAAACTGAAGACTGAATGTGGTTACCAATTTACTTCAAAATTAGAAGGGATGTTTACAGACATGAAGACATCTGAAGACACGATGCAAGCGTTCACTTCAAGCCACCCAGAGCTGGCTGAAGGTCCAACATTAGCGGTTCAAGTTTTGACTACCGGTTCCTGGCCCACGCAGTCTAGTGCTCCTTGCAACTTACCTGCTGAAATGTCAGCGTTGTGTGAAAAGTTCAGGTCATATTACCTGGGAACCCATACTGGCCGGAGACTGTCATGGCAGACTAACATGGGCACTGCTGATATTAAAGCTACCTTCGGGAAGGGCCAGAAGCATGAATTGAATGTCTCCACTTACCAAATGTGTGTTCTTATGCTATTCAACAATGCTGAACGGCTAACATACAAGGAAATCGAGCAGGCCACCGAAATTCCCGCTCCAGACTTGAAGAGGTGTTTGCAATCCATGGCGTTGGTGAAGGGAAAGAATGTTCTTAGAAAAGAGCCAATGAGCAAAGATATTGGGGAGGAAGATTCATTTTTCGTCAATGAGAAGTTCAGCAGCAAGTTTTACAAGGTCAAGATAGGAACCGTAGTAGCTCAGAAGGAATCAGAGCCCGAGAAGCAGGAAACTCGCCAGAGAGTGGAGGAAGATAGGAAGCCCCAGATCGAAGCTGCAATTGTTAGGATCATGAAATCAAGGAGGGTGTTGGATCATAACAACATAATCGCCGAGGTGACGAAGCAGCTTCAAACACGTTTCCTGGCCAATCCCACTGAGATCAAGAAACGACTCGAGTCTCTTATCGAGCGTGATTTCTTGGAGAGGGATAGCACAGACAGAAAATTGTACCGATATCTTGCGTAGAATGGTAGCTTTTGGTATGGTACCTTTCTTCTGGGGGAACAAGGATTAGCATCTACACTTCGGCTTGTACCTGGTTAGTAGTTTCTGCAATTTAATCTGGATGAATTGATATCCATTTATATCTGCTTATATGTGTTTCTTCGTTTGTAGTTGTGGATCACTTTCAAAGTTGATGAATGTGAAGAATCCAATAGACTACGCGAGTGCAACGATGATCTGTTCCGACGGATTGTTTGATTCTCATACGATTTGCTCGTCTCCTATAAATTCAGTGTCCTGGTTTGAGATACATTCCCGTAACAGTGTTGATACAAAAGCAGTTTGGGAAAAGATGGAACTTTGCTTCCGTTTATGCACTAGTCTTGTTTATAAATTTGCATTACCATACCGTGAGGATTTCTTGTCCATAGCTCGCAAGTATTTTATTTCAAGATCAAACTTTATTACCACCATTGACAATCTCCATCAGCGTTGGACAAGGCCAGAAGCCAAAAAGAAAACATGAGAACTACAAATGTGTCGGCCGTCAAATCAGTAGCCCTCATATTAGCTTGAACAGAATCCGACGACGAAGTCGACTTTCGAGCTAATGGTCGAAGCAAGCAGGAAGTTTACGTGCACAAGCATTCTTCTGTCAAAATCTAATCATAATTCCTGCAAGACAAGGTGGAATTATTGTTCAGAAGAGAGTTCTTTCCAATTCTAAGGGTGAACTTGAAACCTTGATTACTTGGAACAAGAAGAGATGTCGTAATTACACAGTGATTAGCATTCGGAAACAATGACTCGGTTCTTGATATCAGCGAAGGTCTTTACGTCGGTACCCCATAACCTGTTTGCCACAAAAGTATAGCATGAGCTCCGACATTGCATCAAGCTGCGAACATCGTGACATGACGAAGAAAAGAAGTGACCTGAGATCACATTGAACTTACCAGCAGGTGATACCGACGGCATTTGCCCCGTCCTTGTCGGCCTCCTTATCGTCCCCAACGTGTACTGCGCTGCCAGGCTCCACGCGCAATTGATCTGAAACCCATCATAAATCAGGGGGTAGCCTTAGATACTCTCTCAAACACACCAAGAATCATCTTTCAATGAACTTCCATTCATTTATGTGACAGCCTGATATCCATACCCAAAGTGGTGGTGAAGATTCTAGGGTCGGGTTTCTCATATCCAACCTCGGAAGATATCATCAATGCATCAAACCTGAGAAAAAGGTGACCAATAATGAGTACTTGAATGAAAATTAATCTTTGGTTTACAGAGGTCAAGTATGAAAGGATCAGGTAGGTTGCTGAAGACAATGAAGAAAATGGAAGTGGAAAATGAGCATGGCTTACAAATCTATAACATCTAGGTCCTTCAATAGCTTCCTCAATCGGGTATCAAAGTTGGACACAACAGCCAGCTTAACTGCATTCATTGTAGCTCAGACAAGGTAGGATAGCAACAAAGGAACAGATATTGAACGCAAAGACATTTGTTGTCCAAGATAGAAGAAGAGTACTTAATGAATATAACCTCCTGCTTCTCTGAGACAGATCAGTGTTTCGTGAGCCCCATCTGGAAGATGCCACGCTTCACCATTTGCGTAGTACTAAAGAAGACAGACAACGTGATTTCAGATGAAGGAGCACGAATGTAATTTCAAAAATTCTCCATTTGCCTGGCGGCGTAAGGCTTAGCAGCACGAATCTTGTTGTTTTACAGAATTCATTACCTCGTAAACTTCTTCAAAGTACCCATCATCAGCACAGCCCGTAGCTTCTGAGACAACAAGTTTCCAGAAGGGTCTCCCATCTCCCTGTCAATTGTTAAAAAGAAACTGTCAATTACAGAATGGAAATCGATTGGATACACCATCTACTAGTTATGCTACGACTGCCTACATATCCAAGCGAACATCCTGGTAGAAGCTCTGGCATGAACCAGATGCTCTCAGATATTAAGAAAGGATCTCCGGACATGGCAAGCGATTGGTAGAATTGTTGGAAGGGGAACTATCTTGAGCTAGATAGAAGTAGCGAGTTGGGAACCAACTCTCAGAAAGAAAAAAAACCAAATTACAAGTTCATTCCAGAAAGCAAAACCAAAGTACAGGCGCCTACAGGGGCATCAGTTGGCACCTAGCTCAGATAGGAAACCAAAAGCTAACGAATTTCACATCAAAGAATGACCTTGTAACGGAGCTCTTCGGGCCACGAAGCTGCAAATGCTCTCTTGAACCCCTTCTTTATATCAGCTGCCGTTGCAGTCACACCTAGACATATTGAATCATGCTTGATTATGATCTCCGGAATCACAATCAGTCAAAAGTCTGATGGACAACAAGAGTATTCCACAAAACGATCCTCAAACTCCGATGCGCATTGGATTCGTAGACATCAAAACACGACATCAAAAAGATGCAAACTTTATCAACACCTAAGGCTTGAACAAGCTCAATCCTAATAGATAATGGACGAAAAAAGAGAACCCAGATGGGACTAACCATACTTTCTCCCAATGGCAGAGTAAGTTTCCTCCACCGGCTTCGACAATTGCAAGAGGGTCCCACCTGCGTCCAGCAACAAGGCGTCGTAGGCTCGTCCAACAGACTTCCCACCTCCTAAAGAATTGACGAAAGTTCAGGGTTCAAGAAAGATTCGGGCTTTATTGATTAAATAAAAGGGAAAGGAGGAGCAACCAGAGGAAATGGGCAAGGAAGAAGAAGACAGCGCGTGGGTTTGGAGCTTGAAATTGGGCGTCTTTAGAGCTCTGAAGAGCGCGTTTCCATTGGAACACTTCACCAAGCACGCTTCCATGACACCCTTTTTTCAGACCAAGCTGCAGATTTTTGTATTCCTCTTTCTCTTATTGTCTAGTGAGTGTGAGTCTTCATTTGATGATCAGTTACTTTGTGCTTTCTTGTTTGCTTTTCGACGGTTATTTCTAAGCTGTTGCAGCCTGAGGTTGGTGGGTGTATTTTCGCTCGTGTTTTAGTGATAACGGTTACACTTTAACCGAACCACGAATTTGAGTAGTTAAAAATTATGACATTGTTATTGGGTGAATTTTGATCACTCTTCTTTGATTAGAATGCAGATTAATCTGTCGAGTTAATATTTAGTATAACATATCAAAAAATGAAAAACATAGAAAACCTATTAGGAAAATATCCTTTCCTGAGAGTTGTTATTGTTACAAAATGCAGTTTTGAAGGGAAAAAATGGCTTTTCAGTTCATTCAAAAGGAAAATTATATTTCGGTTTATGTTTAATTCAGGAAAATATTTTCCAACCAGGCACAATTGAACAATCAGAGTATTTTTCTACATACCTCCGATAGGAAAACATTTCAACTTGTCTTTGAATTGATGTTAAGAAAATTATATCTATTGACTATGTTGATGTCCCTTCACCTCTTTAAGAACTGTGAATTGGGAAAGTCTGTTGCTACACTACCATCTTTCCAAGCGATAAGCTGCTCACGTGGTAGGCAATCTAATCTCTCAACAGCAGCTCAAACGGTAAAACAATGGGTCAAAATTCGATGGTGCCATCGGCCACTCGGATCAGGCAGCAGCCGGCCGAGCAAGGACTCTCGTGTTACATACAGGAACGATAAATTGATCTCTTCACTGAGAAATTGGGAGCATTTATGCGACACTTTCTTCTTCTTTAGGCCACTGCTCCTGCAGTACAAAAAAATGGTGTTCCTCTGCAGAAAAAGTCAATTAACCTTCAGGTAATTCATTAGGACGATTCCTTGATTAAGGGAAAAAATGAAGCTGGCGTGACAAGTTATTATCACTTACCATGCAAGGAGTTACCTCAAAATAACATTGAAGTCACCGAGGCTCGGATGGAGGTGGTGGCACAGTTCGGTGTCGGAAGAGCTTCGCTAATGCTCTACGTTCACAATCCTACAAGCATAACAGAGCTTACCTGATTATCCCTTCTACATGTCGAGAAGCAGATCATTACGGTATGATATATGTTACCTTAAACATATTAAGGTAGAATGGTCGATCCGAGTTTAGTCTCCTAAGCTTCAAGTAGGTATATGCAAAGCTCAGTTGATCGCGAGAAGTAAATCGATCAACTTCGTTGAACCAGAGACAAGAAAACAAGTTTGACATCGGTGTATGAGCCCGAACTATAAAAGAACCTTCAGGTACGTCTGCAAGGATATAGGACCAGTTAAGCCTCCTTCTGAGCAAAAACAAAAGAGAATGAGCAGTAACCGTCATTCTAAAAAAATGGAAAGATTCGAAGAAGGCCACGTACAACTTGGAAGAGGTTTATTCGGGTCTGATGGATCAAACTTGACGAGGCCGTCAGCCTGGTAAAAGTTAAACTGTTCATCGATTGCAGTATGATTGTACTTATTCAGACGCTTATTTTGGAGGACCTCCTCCCAGACACAGTGGCGATCATAATGATTTGAAATGGCATACTCTGACCCAGTTCTCCAAAGAAAGTGCTCAAGTATCAGCATTGGATCAGTATTAAGCCGCATCTTACTATCAAGCCAAATCGAGTACCTGAAAAGCAAGAATCGCAAAGGTGGGAGACCCCAATCAGTCAGAACCATCTCTGTCAGCATCAGAACAAACAAAGAACTTGACTTCCAGCTACAACCAAATGCTGAATTATAGTGTTATAATTACCGAGAGGAAGGGAAGAGGCGATGTGATAAAAGTTTTGGCACCTTTCCAGTTCTTCTCATATCTTCGTAAGGCAAGTTCTTTACAACAACCATTCTCCACAAACCGACATATCCTTTGTCATCCGGCATGTGTCCTTCGGAAGACAACTTGTGCAGTGTTTGCTCGTCCACAAACATCACAAAACAGACACTTCTTTTGGAAAATTCACTGATCTGAAATAAAAAGGTCACATGGCATCAGTAGTACGAACAGCGGCAATATCGAGCATTCAAAGACCAGTGCAATTTGATCTCAACAACTTGAGAAGCACGTGATATACGTTTTTGCTAGTCGGCCTCCTCAGAAAGTCAGAATTCCCAAATATGCACGAAGATACAGCCACTCGACAAGTACTCATATACTCCTTATCCTTTGCATCAAGATCAAATCCGGTATTTGGAAGTCCAGGTGGTCCTTGAACAAATCCGCAATGAATTGTCTGGCTTGTTGCATGGAATGATTTTTCCCTCTCCTCAAGTGTTTGATGTCCTCCAAATCTAGGCTTCAATGAGCTGGTCCTCAAAAGCTCATCCTCTGAGTCCACATACTCGATCAAAAACTGAGTGAAGTTTCTAACATCTTCGGGCTCAGTAAGAAACTCAACTGACTCAGCAAGCTCTACATCACAAGGAGAATCTGAAACATCAAAAATCAAAGTTTGAAGCACACGGATCAGGTGAAACAGCGGGTTTGAACCAAAATATAGCTGAGAGGACTGATAATTGAACTGTGCCAATGCATCTTCATAAACAACCAAAATAGATAGCTATCATGCGAGAAAGAACAGTTGCAAGTACTTAAGGGAAACAATCAACAACAGTGCGGTGTACTTACGCTTCTTGCGGTGCTTGCTTTTACCAACATTCGAGTCAGAAGAATGCTGTACCACTCCGTCGGCAACAGAATTTCCGCCTCCACCATTACCGCCAACTTGAACTTCCCGTGATTCAGCCGTCCAAGCCTTGTCGCCTCCACCGACTTTCCTGGGCTGTATAAATGATATCCGATTTTCCAGGTCACCTGCAGTTCAACATTCACTGATATCACACCAAAAAGGGAAAAGCAATCCAGAAAGTTGCTTAATTGTTGACCAAACCAAAATTGGCACTCACTAACCACCATAAATTTCCAAACTTGGAAAGCATTTCCCTTGTAAGAACCCGAAAGATCAAAACTTTTCCATATAAAAGCCAATGGAAGGCCAAAACAAAAGCGACCCAGTAGATAACAGAATAAAGATTCCATCTTTTCTGTTCCAAATCCATATTTTTACCCACAATGTAAGTGGAACCAAGTGAGTGAGCTGTTGGTTACCCGGGAAATGAAGCCGAAGGCAAAAGGCAGCGAGGGAGACCAAAACGAGAGAAGCCAGGAGCAGGAACCAAACCAGGGCCACCGGCCTGACCACCCGCCCGAACCGCTTTCCCCGGCGGGAACCACCGACAATGTTGTTGTTCTTGTGGAAAGCCATGAATGAAATGGGGATCACAACAAACCCAATTAGCTTGCCCGCCCTTATCGAAACGACATCGGATTTGTGGGGAAAACGCGGGATTCCGAGTAGCAGAAGTCAAGATCGTTATTTTTTCTTAACCCGTTAATATTTTTATAACTAATTCTTTTCTTTCCCTCCTTATTCTGGATCGCCCCTGACTTTTGTTTTCTTGAAAATGACACTTTCGGTATTTATTTAAAGTTTTTTATTTGAGAATTTATGTTTAGATTCTAGTTATAGGTATTTGATTAAATATACTGGATAGTGTATAATAGAAAGAAAGAAAAAATTAGGTTGATCAAATTTATGAGTTTGAATGATTCACCTAACTATTATTTTAAAGTTTCGAGTTGGATATAAAGATTTTAATATGGTATTGAATCACGCCGATTTTATTAAGAAGCCCATGCACAAATGAGAGTTGATAATTCAACTATCTATTTTATTTAATTTTTGAGACTTGAGATGTATAAAATTATAAATCGGATATATCGAGATGATTCATGATTCTTTGGAGGGTGGGTTTATATATTAAAATAATGGTCCCACCGTAACAGAAATAAACTACGGAGCTAAATTACCGGACATGCCCTTCGAGAAAGAAACGCAGCGTTTCAAGCGACAGGAAAAACCTCTTTCGAGTGTTGTAGACTTCAACTCAAGAAATAGCGGCGGCGAGGAGAGCTTCCTAGTTTTGGAGTAGCGGCGGCGATGGCGACGGAGCTAGAAGAACTAGTGGGCTTCCTCTCCTCTCCTTCTCTCCCGGTAGCTCTTCTCTCTCCCTCTAAATTTCCTTTTCTTCAATATTAGTGGAATTTTGTTTTTATTTTCTGGGTTGGCGTAATATGTGCTCTTTTTGCCTCTTCGCTTTGGGAATTTTGGGATTTAGGTGAGGAAGATGGCTTTGAATGTTGTTCGGGACTTGACCGGATCCGAAAACGGATTACGCTCCCTTTCGGGCCACGCGGGCGTCGTTCTCCCCTCGTTGGCTAGGCTTCTTAGCGAACAGAAGGTGCTTCCTCGCTTTTTTCGTGCTCATTCGGGTTTTCGTGTCGTTCGTGTGTTTGTTCTTGACGGCCCTGGCCGGCTTTGTTGCACTGCAGGCGTTTTCGGAGCCCGCTGCACAGGCTCTTGTCAATCTGTCCCAGGACTCGGACTTGGCTGCGAGGATGGTTGAGTCGGGGATGATAAGAGCGGCTATGGATTTACTCTACAAGCCGGACTCTGGTATCGCGGGGTTACTTGTGATGCTCCTTGTTAATCTCACTCAGCTTGATGCCGGCATTTCATCCCTCCTCCAGGTGCTCTTCTTGGACTCGTTTTACATATTATTCTAGTTTCCGAGTTATACTCGGGGTCTGATGTATAGTATTTGTTAGGCTGATGATGAGAAGATGCAAGGACTGTATGTAATGAAGCTGGTCAGATCATTCTGTAGATCCTCCACCGAAAGTAAAGGTCTGCATCGATCTTTTTGGTAACATAATTCCTGCACTTAGGAAAAAAATTTCGATCTACCAAAATAAAGTCCACATGCGTGAACTATTTTCGAGCTTAACGATGGAACCTGATTAGGGTTGCTCATCATGAGATTCTTTTGTTAAGCTCGGAGGTCTTAAATTTCTGAGAATTTTATTTGCTATATGTCTTTTGAAGAGCTGCATCAAGATATAAGGGTAACAGTTTGCATTTTTTGGTGTCAACTAGATGATCCGTTTGATCATGTTGGTTCAATACTCGTGAATATTTCCAAGAAAGAATCTGGAAGGAAAATGTTGCTGGACACTAAGCGAGGATTGCTGAAGCAAATTCTTCGACAGTTTGACTCAACAAATCCGTTAAGGAGGAAGGGGGTATACATTAACTATTAACACACAATCCTGAGGTTCTTTTCAAATGATCCTGAAATTGTTGCATTCACTTTGAGGTCTGCGCTATTTGATTTATATCATTTGCTAGCAATTTATTTGAGGGCGCCAGGAGGTTTGTGTCCATTGTTCCCAACTAACGTTCTCCGAAGCGTTTCATCCACTCTATAAGAATGTTTTTATCCTTTGGTTTGTCAAAGCATCTTGCAGTGTACACACGTTGTGAGATTCTAGTTAATCCAAAGGGAAACTGGATCTTGTTTACATGAGCTGCAAGTCATTGTGTTCATCTTTTTCTTCATCTTCTTTCTTCAAAAAAAAATTCTCACTATGTTTGTCCTTCGCAGGATAGGTAAAATGAATGAATCTACGGTCAAGTATCCAATTTCACGAGTACCTAACCGATTTGTTTTTGCTTACAGATTTATGGAACAATTAGAAATTGTTGCTTTGAAGCTGAAAATCAGCTCCAAGATTTGCTTTTGATATCTGAGTTTCTCTGGCCGGCATTGCTTCTACCTGTTGCCGGCACCAAGGTAAATGTTCTCTGGTTTTTTAATGTCAGTTTACTTGATAGGCTTCACTCCACATTCTTGTCCTTGAATGTATCGTATGGGGACCTATAAATTATGTTAAGTTCCGTTCTGCTCACCTTTTTGCACAGATATATGATAAGAAATACACATCGACAATGCCCCTTGAATTAAGCAGTGTGCTCTCAATTGAGCGCGAACCATTTGGTGATCCTCAAATCCGCATCGAAGCACTCGAAGCTATTTATCTGATCACTTTACAAGTAAGCCAAGTAGCATCATGTTTGTAGTCAGATACTATCTGTTTAGCCGAGCAAAGTCAGTCTTTTACACCCTGCTATCATCAGGAAGCAGGTTTAAGATCTTTCTGGTCTGTCAACGGAGCACACATATTACAAGTCGGTTATGAAAATGAAGAGGATCCTAAAGTAATGGAAGCCTACGAGAGAGTTGGTTCCCTGGTAAGTTCGAACTTCTTGCATCTTCCCTTCTTTGCGCACGCACAAATTTCCATCATTTTCCGCAATTTACACCGCGTTCGTGACAGCTGGTTCGAGCCAACGGATCCGAGGAGCCTCTTGAGAAAATGGTGTAGCAAATTCAAGAGCTTGCAAGTCATTCAGAACAAGTTGGTGGCCGTCATTATCGATGACGACGGAAGTAAATGCACGAAAGCCGATAGCCATTAACGTAGTCTTTACTGTTTCTTCATTGAGATGTGCTTAATATGGAGTTCTTGTTTGGCAAGGGAGATAGCTGGTTGTGCCTGTGATCCATCAAGCATCGTCGCTGGTTTTTATACGGATATGTAATTTAAACCCACTTGAGTTTTGGCTTCAAGCTACGATTGCTCGGTTGCATCTTTCTTCTACACTGATACTGTAAACCCGTCTGGTCAAAATATATTTCACTGTAACTTTGGAATTATTTTCTCCGTTGTTTGCCTATCATTCGGTTTGAATCTATCTCGTTAAATTTTTTTTACTGCTGTTAAATTTAACAGTTCACCCTTAAAAATTCTTATCGACAAGTTAGTCACGACGAGGTGGGAAGAAGTCCAAACTTGTCTCTAGTAAATTATGTGGGTTAATGAGTGTTCCAATACTAGGTGATTTTAATAATTGTTTGAATACTTCGCAGTAGCATGGGAAGAAGCAATATAACCATAGTATACAAAAAGATTGCAGCATTCTTAATTAAAATTTTCACATTCGAGATTTATTTAAGATTTATCAGATTTCAAAAAATTATGGTTGTTGTATTTTAAATATGATATTAAAAATTTTAATAAATAAATTATACTCGACAAAAATTGAATTAGCCAATTTTAATAGGTGTTTATATATTTTGAAAAAAGTATCTGAAAGGCATCTCTTAGAATTTTACCTTCCTTAAAATAAACAGCTTGTAATTAGATTTGGCGGTAATTTACGCACACGAATTAAATGCACGTGAATCGTGACGGGGGAAGATTTATACCGCGAAGATTTGGCGCCCCGGTGGAGAAAGAGGGGGGAGAGAGAGAGAGAGAGAGAGAGCGCGAACGGTTAGAAAGGGGAAAATGGCGAAAAAACACCATTTTCGAATTTCGATTCCCGCCGTTATCCCCTCTCTCTATTTCTCTCTCCATTTCTATATCTATTCCCATTCCCAGATTCCCTCTCTATGTTTCTCTCTCTAAAGAAGAAAACAAACAATGGATCTTTCGGAGGTAGCCAAGAAGCTGGGGATGTCCCCGAACAAAGAGCTCCTCCGGAAGGCCGCTGAGCTCCGCCGCCTTTGCGACGTCCGCTTCGACTCTTCCATCATCGGAGTCGTAAGCACCAGCTTTCGACTCTCGTTTTATAAGTGTGGAAAATTCACCCGTGTTCGGATACAAAGATTCTAACAATAACGGTTTTTTTTTGTTTGCAGGGAGAAGTGTGTAAGGCTATAATCTGCTTGGAGATCGCCGCCTCCCGGTACTCTTTCCGTTCCTCCCATCGGAAAATAGGATTAGTTTATTTTTGTTGGTTATAATTAATTTTAATTGGAGTGTTTTTTTTATTTAATTTGTTTAGGTTCCAAGTGATATTTAATAGGCAAGATGCGGTTAGGCTGAGTGGGATGTCCGAGAAGGCTTACACGAGGTCCTTCAACTCCCTCCAGAACAACCTCGGCGTCAAGTGCGTTTTCCCCTCTCCGTTTTTTTTACCCTTTTTCGGTGTTTGTTCTTGCTGGTTTTGTGCGGTTGTCTGAATGGTGTGTTTTGGTGCAGGAACACGCTGGATGTCAGGCAGTTGGGGATCCAGTTCGGGTGCATTCGGCTCATCCCTTTTGTTACCAAGGGCCTAGCTTTGTAAGTTTCTGGCTCGCGCTTCTTCCCTGTTTGGGAAAGATTTGTTTGCTTGGATTGCTCGCTACTTGTTTGTGGAAATGCCTGTGCGCCGCATTTGGTGTTTGATATTTTGGATTTTGACACAGTTGGAAGTTAGTTGTTGTGCAATTGTTCGGATGATCATGCTTATGTTACTTACTGTGCACCGTTTGATTAATGAAGTTGCATCTCTGATGAATGTAGTTTGTGTGGCATTTCTCTGATGATTTTAAGTAACTATCCAATAATTCAAATCCGAACTATCCGAATTGGTTATTTGTCTATTTGAATCCGAATAGTTTATTATCAGGATAAGAAGTTCTAAGCATGTTGGGACAATGATAGTTTGTGACTCACGTAGTTTATGTGGGAGTTTTGATGATGAATGTGTGTAGTTTGTTCTTTTTTGTGATGCAATATTAAGTGATGTTGGTGCTGCTGGCAGGTACAAAGACAGGTTTGTTGCATCATTGCCGCCCTCCAGGAGAGTGGGTGCTGACTGCTCCCGTCCTATCTTCACTGCTGTGGCTTTCTACTTGTGTGCGAAGAAACATAAGGTCGGTGACCGCCTTTGTTTATTGAGAATACTGTTGTTTCTGTATCTGTATCTTGTAACACCCTGAGTGTTTCTTCTTAGCAGCTCAAGGTTGATAAGACCAAGTTGATTGAAGTTTGTGGAACCTCTGAATCAGAGTTCAAATGTGTAAGTACTCCACAAAATGATCAATAAATGTGTTTTTTTATTGCATCTTGGTTGTGACATGCTTGTTCCATCAAACTCTATATAGGTCTCAGCCTCAATGGAGGACCTTTGTCATGATGTGTTTGGTATTACCAAAGAAAAGAAGGATCCTAGGGAGGTGAAAGGAAACCGAGGTATGGCAATTGAGTTGGCAACTCCTGTTTTCCGCTTTCATTGATTCTCAACAATGTTTGCAACCAACACAAGGTGGGTAGGATGGCAACATATCTTGCCTCGTTTCTAGGGGTTGGTAGGTCATTTCCCACCCCTTGTGGAAATGAAAAAATCTTGCCTGGGAGGCAAACAAAACTCAATACTGTCTATAGCCCTAGGATTTAGGGCAACCCGCCTAAATTTTCATTACACCAAAAAAAAATTTGTTTGCAAGTTGCAACATTTGAGCTTGGTTTATTTGTCCCCAGATTTATTGGATGTACTACCAGAGAAGAGGCAATTTGAGGATGGTGGTTATTCATCCGATGATGGAACCGAGGTACATTACTGCTCTAAACGATTGAACAAACATTCACTGACGTCCAACCTAACTTTAGGTCTTTAGCCTGTCTATAAATCTAACTTCCATGTGATTAAAGGATTCCAGCTACAAGAAAAGGAAAAGAAAGGAAAAGGCCGACTATAATAACTGGAAGTCTTCTGTCTTATCTTCCAAGAGCAAAAGCAGCACAAAAGACTCTGCAGGTACTTGCTTCCTTTCTGCTACTCACCTGCATTGCAGAACAAAGTGAGAGCCATATATAAAGTTAATCCCTTGTTTTCCTCAGGTCAATGCAAGAGAACGAAGCAAATTCGCCTCAGCTTCGAGAAAAAGAATCCAGAGTCTTCTCCGTTAGGTGCTTCGTGAAAACTTGCAAGCTTTTCGGAATTGTTGTGCAAGTTGGCTTGATCAGTTTGAGCCAACTGCAGTTGAAAATGTTGGGCATAGGGTAGATATTGTTGCAGGCTAGTTGTATGTAACAAACATGCACAGGTTTTGGTCCTGCTTTTTTTGGTCCAAAGAAGGTTTCGGCCCAATTGTAAGCTAGAAATTGTGGTGAATTACTACTGGTCAGCCAAGTTCTTGATCTCTTTAAATAAGTTCAAATTTGATCCATAAACAACCAAGAACCCATATTTGCATAGCATATTTGTCACTTTCCATATATTCAGATATTTATAGTTTTCAAGGTAAGTAATTAAATATCAAAATGAAAGGGACGCAGGTCAAATTTCAGGGAAAATAGCACAGAAGAAGTTTATCAAAGGAAATCAGTAGATGTTTTTACGTTGCACCACGGACAAGTCAAAATCAAAGGAATAAAAGAAGGTCAAGAACATTGTTTGGCGGACCAAACACCGTGTTATTAGTTGTACCAGGTTAACCAGGAGACGGTCAAAGCTGGCGTCGTTTCAAGCCGACCGACATTGTAGCTGCATCCTAAACCACGAAATTATCGACCACTGGTCCACTATCAAGATTTTATCTACTTGTAATTTGAATTATGCTCCTTGGACAATTCATCTTTATTTAGAAGAAAAATTAAACCATTTTTCTCGTATGTTATAATTAAAACCATGACTTTGGAGATTTTCTGTTTACGAGGTCCCACTTCCTTCCAAGTTCAAGGGTTCCACCCATCTTCTTTTGCCATCTTCCTTTCTTTTATTCAAAAATCAAAACAAAAGGCCTAACCTTCAAAAAAACAAGAGGATCTGCCGTTAGTTTCCACTCTCTTATGGTGATCTTGTTTGGTTGCAACGTTACATATATTTAATTATTATCTATTACTTCCATATTATCAATTATTAAAAATTCAGAGGGAGTCTTAGTGAAGGAGGAGATAGGGATCCAGGAGATCTTTAGGAATTTCTACGTTTCGTTGTTTTCTTCTTCAGGTAGCGTACAAGTGGAGACGATCACAGCAAAGGTGTCCCCGAGAATCACCCCAGAGATGGAGTCGATGTTAGCAGCTCCTTTCACCAAGGAGGATGTTTTTCAAGCCCTAATGCAGATGCACCCTTCCAAGGCTCCAGGACCAGATGGCTTACCACCTTTGTTTTTCCAAAAGTACTGGAGTATTGTAGGAGAGGAGGTGATTCGAACAACCCTTGCTATTCTCAACGATGGAGCCGACCCAGCCCTGATCAACGAAACTACTATCGTGCTAATTCCGAAGGTGAAATATCCCACCACCTGCTCAGAGTTTAGACCTATTTCACTGTGTAATGTTGTCATGAAGTTGGTTACGAAAGTAATGGCGAACAGAATGAAGCTATTTCTCCCGGAGATCATCCATGAGAATCAAAGTGCGTTTGTTCCGGGGAGACTGATTGCTGATAACTCGTTAATTGCTTTCGAAACATATCATTATATGAAAAAGAAGACTAGAGGAAAAAGAGGTTTTTGTGCTTTAAAGCTGGACATGATGAAGGCCTACGATAGGGTAGAATGGAACTTCCTGGAGGCTATGTTAAAAGCGTTTGGTTTTCCGATGCATTTTGTGCAGCTTGTTATGAGATGTGTAAGCACAGTGAAATATGCAGTACAGATAAATGGTAGTGTTGGGGAGGCTTTCTATCCTACCAGAGGTTTAAGATAAGGAGATCCTATTTCTCCATATCTGTTTCTAATCTGCGTGGAGGGTTTAGCCGTCTTAATTCAGGACGCAGAACGGTCAGGACGAATACATGGTCTTCGGGTCGCTAGGTCTGCTCCATCGATTACACATTTGTTCTTCGCAGATGACTCTTTGCTCTTTGCTAGAGCTACGGAGACGGAACTAACTCATGTTATGGAGATATTGTCGGTGTACGAGGCAGCCTCTGGCCAGAAGGTTAATATCCAAAAATCCTCGATCAAGTTTAGCAGAAATGTGTCTGAGGAGGATCAATCCCGTCTGTGCTCAACTTTGGGTATGCGTCTGGCAGATGAAGAGGAAAACTACCTAGGCTTACCCACGGTAGTGGGACGTTCTAAGAAACAAGTATTTGCAGCTCTGGAAGATCGGATAATAGCAAAGACGGAAAACTGGAAGATGCAGTTTTTATCGCGTGCGGGTCGGGAGGTTTTTATCAAATCTGTTCTACAGTCAATTCCTACGTACGTAATGAGTTGCTTCACTCTTCCGGACGGTTTTTGTGACCGAATAGAAAAGAAGCTGGGGGATATATATTAGGGGAGTAAAGCGGGCGAAAGGAAACTTCACTGGCGAAGTTGGGCGAAGCTGTGCAGATCAAAGAAGGAAGGGGGCCTGGGTTTTCGGAAGTTGCGAATTTTCAACAAGGCCATGCTGGCGAAGCAAGCGTGGAGACTGCTTTGCGAACCTCTCTCATTGACAGCACGAATCTTCCAAGCACGATACTACCCTAGATCGAAGCTTCTGGAGGCTGGAGTGGGACATAACCCGAGCTATGTGTGGAGAAGTTTGCTCACAGGACTATCCCTGTTGAAAGATGGTTTAGAATGGCGGGTTGGTACTGGGCAAGATATCAATATCTGGCACGATGCCTGGCTGTCTGACTCCCAGTTGGGTCATCCAACATATAGATACCCGGGGGCAGACAAGTTTCAGTATGTGTCTGAACTACGGTGTCATGAGACTTCGGCTTGGGATGAGGGGATCTTACATCAACTCTTTTTGGAAGAAGACGTGGGGCATATCAAAAAAATTAGGCTAAGTCCTCGTGGCCCACCGGATATTCTTCGCTGGAAATTCAAAGACGACGGGCTTTACAGTGTCCGGTCTGGCTATAGAAGGGACTTTAGCCTATGGTGGAACTCTCAACAACCTTCTGATGCTCAGTCAGTGAGTTCCAATCTGTGGAATGCTTCCTGGAACCTCGAATGCCCCCCGAAACTTCTCACATTCTTATGGCGGTTACTTGACAATAATCTACCCACCCGTGTCAATTTGAGAAATAGGGGAATTCTTGAGGTCGCTACTTGCCCCTTATGCAGCACACAACTGGAATCTATTGAACATCTGTTCATCAAGTGCCCTTCGACGAAATGGCTACTTCGCTTATCTGGCTGTAATATGGAGCTGAGGGACCTGCCCACTTTCGCTCTTGCGTGGGAAGACTGCTTACAAAATCATGAGGGAGCCGAATCGGGACTCCTCTTGGCGGCTCTTTGGGGGGTCTGGAAGATACGTAATTTATACGTTTTTGAGGATCCCAGGCCGGAGTCCCTACCAAGCATAATGGTGAAGGCGATTAATTTCCAGAAGGATCATGTTGCACTCATGGATCAAAGAGCAGGCCAGGTCCGGGTTGTATCTAGTCACTGGATGGCTCCCCCGTTGGGTGTTATCAAAATAAACACTGATGCTGGTGTGTCGATCAATGGAGGAGGACAGGTCGGTGCAGTTGCAAGGGACGATAGGGGACGATTCGTACAGGCGGCTGTCAAGGCAATCCCAGCAGTCAATCATCCACTTTTGCTTGAAGCACAGGGCATTCTCTTAGGACTACATTTGGCAACGGAACTCCACTGCACACAGCTCATGATAGAGTCGGACTGCCAACCGTTGGTGCAGGCATTACAAACCAGACGAAGCGACATGAGTGACCTTGCTATCTTTATTGAGGATTGCGTTGAAGCTTCAAAGCGTTTCCAGGAAATAAGTTTCCATTTCGTGAGACGTGCAGCTAATAGTCCGGCTCACTTACTAGCGAAGTTGCAGGGTTCTTTTTCTGAAATTGTGCATTTCTTTGTAACCCCTCCGGACTCTATTATGGAGGCTTTGTTACTGGATGTAAACGCTTCTGCTTGATGAATGAAATTATCTATTTACACTCAAAAAAAAAAAAGTTTTATATCTATTTTGCAATTTCAATAATTGGACGACTAAAATAATTGAACCGCGCCAAAGAAAAATGGCCCACGAGTGTAATCGTACCAAAAAGGATAAATAGTCTTTGTACTTAACGGAGTAGCCGTGTTGAAGACGTCATTAATACATTTGATTTCTACACCCAAAAAAAGGGGTTATAATTGAACTTTCTTATTTTGAATGAAAGCCAACTTTTAATATAACGGACACATTTGTATAAATTTGTAAAGAATCAACGCCATCATTATCTATTCCGTGTACAAATCTGAAATAATCGCAACAAGTAATTTATAGGAAGGTCAAAGATTCTATTTATCGTGACAAGTGACAACCAGGCGATGACCGATCTATTTTTTATATTATCTAATATCCAGAAATTCACTAATCTGAGTAATTAAAGTCTAGGCCGCATCAAAATGATAAAAAAAAATTAAATGAATATTTTACAATATTTCAATATTAGTATTCAGATTCTTGATTAATCTAGAAAAATCCAGTTATTAATATACATAACTTATTTGCAAATCCTTTTTCTCTTAAAATAACAATCATTTTTTTTCTCATGGTATGGCAATTATATATACAAAAGAACACATGTACCCACTAGAATTACATCAATCAATCAAAAGTTAATGAATTAGACTAGAATTTTTTACCTCAAATAATAGAATATATATCTGAAATTCCATAAAAAAAACTCAAATTTTAAGTTGTTAAATTATTAAGTTGGAATTGTTTTCTATCTTTTCACGGATTTTTATAAAGTGAACACATATTTAAAAAAAAATTCGTGGTAATAAAGTAGATTTATTTTAAGAAAATAAAAAGAGAAAGGTCCGTCCTGGTGTGGACCATTCAAAGAGGAAAAAGAAGAAGAAGAAGAAGAAGAAGAAGGCGGCCTAATTTATCTCTTTCCACCCTCTTGTTCCCTCGTCAAACCTCCCAAACATCAAAACCAAACCCACCTCTCTCTCTCTCTCTCTCTCTCTCTCTCTCTCTCTCTCTCTCTCTC
>SOPF01026527.1:11759-52481 GCA_012979155.1 Hypericum perforatum | reverse complement strand
CTCTCTCTCTCTCTCTCTCTCTCTCTCTCTCTCTCTCTCTCTCTCTCTCTCCTGGCGACGACCGGTCGTCCTCCTCGTCTCTATGCTCTCATCTCCCTCCTAAACAACACACAAAAT
The DNA here is from genome assembly GCA_012979155.1 of Hypericum perforatum. Taxonomy (NCBI): domain Eukaryota; kingdom Viridiplantae; phylum Streptophyta; class Magnoliopsida; order Malpighiales; family Hypericaceae; genus Hypericum; species Hypericum perforatum. The sequence continues at coordinate 52,364 of SOPF01026527.1, read as the reverse complement.
AAAGGCAAAAAAAGGAGGCAATGGGCATCCAGGTCTCCGACGAAGTACTGGGCACGATTGCCCCAATAATAGTGTACTGGGCGTATTCGGGCCTATACGTGCTTCTAGGTGACTCCAAGAGCTACCGTTTACACACAAAACAGGACGAGGAAGACAAGAACTCGGTCTCCAAATCCGACGTCGTTAAGGGGGTACTCCTTCAACAGCTCGTCCAGGCCCTCGTCGCCACTATCCTCTTCGCGGTAATTTCGAATTGACTTTTTTTGTTTGTCGGAAAAATTGGTACTTTCTTGGTTCGTTTTGTCCTCTGGGAAGGGATCTCAATTGGGTCGTCTTTGGTTTGGTCTTATTTTGATTTTGTTCTTGTTTTGGTTTGGTTTGATTTTGATTGTTCCCGGAAAAATTAATCTAGTTTCGAGCTGCATAGGACAACAAAGGTCTTCTCATAAATCCATGGTTTTATCCTCGGGTTCGAACTCAAGAAGAACTTTGGTTTAGGGTGGTTGTTGTGACTTGTTTGATAAAAGTTGATCTTTTTGGGTTGTTGAATTGCTAAATCTGGAATCTTTCGGCTCAGTTTGTTAGTACTAGTTTGGTAGATACTAGATAGGTTTTTGGTATTGATCAATTGTAAGTTGTTGATAATCTCACATCGCTAGTTGCAAGTGTGCTGGACAAGTTTATAAATGTGAAAACTCTAACCTATTGCCTTGAGGTTTTGGGTTGGATATAAAGATTCTAATACGGTATCAGAGAGGGTTGATACCATGCTGTGCTCATTGTTGGGCTCACACGACCCCTATCTCCCGCATGTTGGTTAAGTCAAAGCCATTACGATCTTCGACTCGATGGATCTAGTTTGAGGAGCCGTGTTGAGAATGATTTTTCAAATTAGTTATGGTTCTCTTTGTCATAAAAGAATTTTTCGAGTTGGGGCCAGCTTTTGCTTTTAGCTTGAAGTTGAATTCAGAATGTTTGGAGGTGTGAAAGATCTTGAAGGGGTTGACGGTGATGGTTAGGGAATTCTTGAGGATTTCTTTGTTTATCATCGTCCATTTGTTGGATTTCTCTGCTCTTGTGCTTATCCTCTGGTTGAATTAGTCGAAGCATTAGCGACTGATGGTGGTGTATCTTCGTTTCGATAGGTAACAGGAGATGATGCCACCTCTGCTGCTAGCCAGCAGGCTTCCCTTCTTGATCTGGCTAAGCAGTTCATTATAGCCATGTTGGTTTTGGATACTTGGCAGTATTTCATGCACAGATACATGCACCACAACAAGTTCTTGTACAAGCATATTCACTCGCAACACCATCGGCTTGTCGTGCCCTATGCTTTCGGAGCTCTGTACAATCACCCAGTGGAGGGTCTCCTACTCGACACTATCGGGGGCGCCTTGGCTTTTCTTCTTTCGGGGATGTCCCCTCGAGCATCAATCTTCTTCTTCTCCTTTGCAACCATAAAAACAGTGGATGACCACTGTGGGTTATGGCTGCCCGGTAACCTATTCCACTTGTTCTTCACCAACAACACTGCCTACCACGATATCCACCATCAACTATATGGCACCAAGTACAACTTCTCGCAGCCGTTCTTCGTCATGTGGGATAGAATTCTAGGGACCTACATGCCATATACTCTTGAGAAGAGAGCAGAAGGAGGCTTCGAAGCTCGGCCAACGAAAGAGTTCAAGGATGAGTAAACGATGCCTGGCCGACACTAAAGCGCTTCACCAACGGCTTTCTTTCGTGATTAGTGAGCTTAAGCTTTAGCAGTTATGGCGTGTATATACGTGTATTAATGTGCTTTGGTCACTATTGTTCATAAGAAACATAAATTAGAGAGAGAGAGAGAGAGAGTGTGTATCTTTTAAACTTTTTTGGGCAGCTTACAATTATCCTTTTCTCATTTTCATTGCTTTTGGCTTGTAATATGCAGCTATACTTTTTTTTAAGAATAATATGCAGCTATATTAAGGGATGGTAATTGTTTTAGAATCGAATTGTGTCGTGCTTTATTATATGATAACTATACAGAATCGAGTTATGTCTTCATAAAGTTGGAAATTGAGATCCATTCTGATCAACCAGAATCTTCTCTGGGAGGTTCGAACACAGGCGTTCTTCATATATAAAACAAATTTCTGAGAATGAGCCGTTGAATTGAGTAAAAAAGTTCCACTCATTAATTCGATGGTTGATTATTTCATGGCTCAGTCAATATATAATCCCCATAGGATCTTACGATTCATAGGCGTCCATACTTTGGGCTTAGTAATAATAGCTTCGGCTCTTTCTTTGGGCCTTGTACGCTTTAAATAAGCAACCTACCAATCGCCAATCAAATCTTGCTCCAAGCTTAAAAGAAATTAAGATGCTTATGTTAAAATTTTGGACGCATAGTTTTATATATATTGTTTATAAATAAAAGTTGTATTTCACCAATAATTCACCAAAATATATCAAAAATTATAGATAATGTATATCAAGACAAAACAGTAATAAATGCTATTTAGAACAAGCACCAAAACATCTCCCAAATTACAAACTAGTGGACAAAATCTCCAAAAACACCAAAATAGTGAAATACACCAAAGTATAATTTTATTATCTTATGGTCTTTATCTGTCTTAAATCTATATTAGTGATTCCAATGCCGATGCTTATTATCCGCTCATCAGTCAACCTTAATCATATACCAAATGGTTTCATAAAATAATAGGGTATACGAAAAGAATAGAATCATATGGCTCACATGCTTTCGGTCGCAATATATCGTCAAAATGGACTGCATGAATTATTTATTTGGCATAAACTGGACATTTTATGAGCACCCTTCACTTCTCATCTATTTTGTTGTTTTTTTTATGTCAAAATTAAATGACATTAAAAAAATTCACCAAACCAACTAGACAACTAGTTCAAGTTAATCACGAAAATAAATTGTTGAAAATGAACAAGATACCGTAATAAGTATGATCATGTTACGTAGGCTTTCCACGTTCGAAAATCGATCTGTTAAATCTTAATTTGAACTGTTTTGTGTATTTTATTGTTATTAATAAAATTGGTTCTCGAAATTAACAGTTGGAGTGCTGCAACAATTCACATCCAAATAAATAATTGTGAATAATCCCTTTGAAAACAAACTAAATAATTGTGCATTAATTGATGTTTCGAGACTTTTACACAAGTTGCAAATGAGTAGTTGGAAGTACAAATATCCGGATCCAATGACAAATTATAATAATCTTTTTTTTTTGTTTTTTCTTCTAACAAAATATATCTTATTTCCATAAAAAATATATTTTAATTAGTTAAAAGAATGCAAAAAGATTATAGCTTTCAGGATGTGGTCATGGTGCTGGATTCGTGGAGGGAGTGCAGGTGATTGGTGCTATTAGGCGGTTTCTTCTTCGTTCATCTTTGTCTGTCGGTCTTTTCTTTACTGGTGACCACTGTCTTCGGTTCTGGGATTTGTCTTCGACTGGAATTGTTGTATTACTTTTTTAATGTTTCTACTCATTGATATATTACGTTGGATTTTTGCTAGGGTCTCTGCCGTAGACTTTGTAATTTTTTTTGTGTAACTTTGTTCATGGAGTTCTCTTTGTACTTCTAGATTTATTTCTTTTGATTTTTAATAAAGTTATCTATTTTTCAAAAAAAAAAATCAACAGCACAAAATATGAAAATTATAAAAAAAAAACCAAAATTCAAACTCTCATATTGCTGTCGTGTAAAAATTTTCAATTCAAAAAAAATATTTAAAAAATTAACAAAATTCAGACATATATGTATGGATCCAATGTCGCTGTTTATCTCATTCGTTCCGTATACTGGATATCAATTGATTTGAAAAGAAAAAGTAAAGCACAAAAAGATCGCACCGCACATTTCTCTCCGATTTTTCTCTCCATAGAAATCGGTGGCACAGCTTTAGAGCGTTAAATGCATCGTCTTCCAAGGGGTCCATAGCTGAAGATACGACCAATCTACATTGGCCAATCTGTTCGATGGACTTATAAAAGATTCAAATTTTATAAATTTGGACATTTCCTGCGTACCCTTTTTATTGAGTCCTCACTTGTCACCTACAGTAGCCGTTGTCTTTGTAAAAAAAAAATCATTATTCGAATGGTGAATAACTACATGCATAAATACTGACCTGATTCGGTAAGAAATCTGAAGGTAACTTCAATAAATTTACTTGCGTTCGACTTTCTGAAATCAATTCATATTATGTTATAATTTAAATCAATTTGGACGTACCCTTGTTATTGTTCGGATTGGCACTTGGAAACTACATTTGGAGTAATCACATCAGCTATGGCCAAATAAATTTGAGAAATCAACGTATGCTTAGTCAAAGAGCCAACAGGACAACTTGCACATGCAAGATGTCTTTGTTACAAGACATTCCTTGTTCCAATAATTTGAATAATCCCTTTCAAAACAATAAATTGAATAATTCTTCATTATCTCTTGAGACTTTTATACATGTTGCAAATACAAATATCCAGATCCAACCATCACCGCATGTATAGTCTGATGAAAACAGTGTCAATCTTTAAGCATGAAGTGGGAGGATCGAATCCCATGACCGTCAAGATCCGAAATTGTGAAAACAATTTATTCTAAACCCAACCACAAATAATAATACTCTTTCTTTTGTTATTCTTCTAACAAATTATAATTTTCGGTACTTTCAAGAATAAAATCACGTGTACACTTCACACATAATTGCACACATCTAACTGTTATCACCCGGCATGGACTTGTTGCTTCCATTCTATTCGTGTAATTAGCTAATCTATGCACTCAATAATAGTATACGAATTTTGATTAAACATACATATAATGTGGACCATTAGGAGAGCGAGAGCGGAGGAGCAAATTGGTATTAGCAGCAATTTGGTTGGATTTCCCGTAAGCTAGCTTAACCTGATCAGCCTGTAACCTCCCCAGGGATGCCACGTAAGAGTCCGACATTCGTCGTAGATCTCGTGGCCCGTTGTTGCTGCACCTGTTATTCTTATTCTGAGAGTCTCCTACAATTTTTACTGCCTTCTGACTGTTACAACCCATCATAATCTTATCTTTCCGATTCCTGCTGATCTTTGTAGCTTCTCGGGATTTAGACTCTCTCGTTGGGCTGGTCCAAGGGCGGAGCTGATCATGTTCGTAATTGGACATCACGGAGAAGTCCGCCGCGCTCGCTGTCACCACGCTCCAGTCGACGCTGGCCTCGCTTGGCGCGTAGCAGGTTCTCGGCGTCAGGCACCCCGAGGTCACCTTCCCGGAGATGCTCTCGATCTCGAACAAGTCCGAGCTCGCATCGCTGTCATTGTCATCGTTGTGTCCGCCACCCGAAGGTGCAGAAACTCCTGTCAGGAAATCCCATGGCAGCTTCTTTTCTAGGCCAAAGGAATTGGCCTTCCTTAAAACTCCCGGGGACTTCAGGATTTTCGGTTCTTCCAGGACTCTCATCTTTAATGAAATATTTCCTGACGAGGGGCTCAAAGCTGGAAATGCGAAGGAGTTCTCTTTTCTCTGTCCGAATCCCAGGTTGTTGTGGAAATCCTGACAACTCTGGATCTTCTGCTTCTCCTCCTTGATCCTGATGGGCTGTTTGGTAGGTATCTGTCTAGTTATTCCCTTGTGTTGCTCAACTGGATAGCGATCTGTAGCGGGTTTCTTGAGTTCGTCATGAACGTCAACCGATTCCTTGTCGGAACAAGAGCAATAGTTGCAGCCGATTGCAGCGAACAGGCTCTTCCGGGGAACCTTGTCGGTCCTTTTCCGAGATGGTGTCCTGACCAGAGGGACTCGGATGAGAGCTGTTTGGCTATTGCAGCTAGATTCAGACCGAACACTTGGAGTTCCAAGCTGAACCTTGGGCTTCACGAGAAGATCAGGAGTCGCGGTTCGGTGTATGTACTTCTCTGAAACAGGGGAAACCGTGTTGGTAAGCTTCGGGATATCATCATCGCCCTCGTCGTCATCATCCATCCCGCTGTTGAAGTACTTCTCAGCACTGAAAACTCCGATCTCCCCTTCGTCCTCCGAATGATGTTCAGGCTGATTGAGATGGACACGATCCTGCTGCTGGATGGCATCCCTTTTCTTCTTGAGGTTCGACTCGGTGAGTTTTCGGATGAATGTCTCCTCTTCGGTGTTGAGGAAGGAAGAGAAGGAAGCATCCCTGTGCTTGTTATTACATTGTAAGGTCTGTGATAAGCTTGCCATTGATGTTAAAGTGGTCGTCATGGACATTTTAAATTAAGGACCTGAAAAGATTTTATCTATCTGATGGAAAGGAACTCAACATGAGATATAGGCAAAACAACGAGGAAAAAAAAAGAATGGCTCAGGTTAGGCCAAGAGAAGAGTCTAACGGAAGGAGACTTGCAATTTTGAGGCTTGGCCAAGTTGGGCTTGCTTCAAGTTATTGTCAATCCAATCCTATATAAGGAAGTTCAGAGGAGATATGTTCAAGTTGCTAAATTGTGTAGGCCCCAATGTAGTTAGCCTAACAGCTAGCCAGGTTTCGATTTCACTTGAATATGACTTGCTATTTTTGTAGGATAGACTTGCTAGTTGTTAGTTACTACAACCTTTTTTGTACGATATTCTTTTTTTTTATTGGCAGAGAGGAGGGGCTTAAGGTGTGACCAATTAGCTAGCCCAAGTTGTTTGTACAATTTGGTAAGAGTTTTGTGAAAAGAAAATAACTCGATGCAATTTATTAAAGTAAGTTTTGATATTTAAATTTGAATATTGTCGAGTTCTATTTTGTAGATAATTTTGTTCGTTAGACTTGAATTCATGAACTCATTAATTAAATTGAGGAATTTTTATCGCTCACACTAAAATTTGGGTTACTTGCATGTGCACCAAATCGTCTTGAAAGGTTGATGGTGGTGGCCCTGCCAAGTCCGATGTCAAGTTCGATCAAGATAAGCATTGAGTGATGCAAGTTACTTTATTGAGATGACTTGAACAGTTGGGAGCTCAAGTAAAGGAGAGGTAGATCTATCAACATTGCCCACGAAAGAAAAAAATTAACTACCTTACCTCAATAATTGGTCGCCAAAGATAGTTTTATATCTCGAATTCAATTCATGTATAAAGAAAGATAATTTTATATTTCGAATTCAATTCGTGTATATTGATACAAACTCCATCTCTTGTGATTAGGGAAAAATTTTGATCGAAAGAGAAACAAAACTATTTGAAGTCTCAAAAATTTTAAATCCAATAAATTAAAATTGAAATTTACCAAAAAAACCTTGAGTTTTACATGTAGAAGAAATTCATTTGTTTGAAGGTGAACTCTAAAACTCTACTAAGGTGATTCAATTAGGTATTATACATTAACATAATCACTTGGCCTTAATGAAACCAAAAGACGTAGCAATTGTCTTTTTGAACATAAGTTGGAGCTTCTTCTATTAACAATATAAATGACCATTAATCTACTTTCAAACGTCTAATCACGTAACGGAGCTAATTCCAATTTTGTAGGCAGCGGCAGACGACAGCATTTAACGTAGTCAGCGAGCCCTTTCAAATCACCGCTACATCTGTCTGAATCGATTGGCTAGTCCTTTCCCAGATCAATAATGAATACGAGCGTTTTCCTCAAAATTTAATAACTCCACTGGTTTAATACTAACAATAACATAAAATCAACTTACTCTATTACCACGTTACAATTTGTGTATGCAAAACGAAACTTTTAAATCAACGTGTAGTTTTCCAGTTTTTTAAACAATCAATAACTCAAAATCAGTAATTTGATAATTCTACCGGCATCTAACCCCACATAAACGTTGTGAAGTAGCTATCTCTCTCCTGTCCAAGTCAAATACATGCAACGAACCAAACCGTCCACTTTACTGTTGTCTGGACAAGTTAGTTTCAGGCCACGCAAAGAGTTTAGCACTCGTCAAGAAACCAAGCCCCACCCCTGACGCTGGGATGGATTCATATTGTCCTCATGATCGCCAACTGTATCATACAAAGATTCCAAATTGGATCGTCGGGAAGGTGACAAAACTATAGAGTATATCGTTTCATATCCGCCACAGACATAGTGTAACATGTTGTAGACCACGAAACATGTGAAAACGTGTTTCCCTGCTAGTTCCTAACTTGGCAAATCAGTGCACGAACTCTGGAACCTGTCAGGACAACAGTTACTTGGAGCTTCGAAGCTACTAGTTGTTAGTAGCTCACATTGCGCTTTAACCCCGTTGTAAATTTTTTTTTTCTATTTTTTATTATTCAGAATCGAATATTGTCGAACACTATTCAGGAAACAATTTTCTTAATACGATCTTTCATATCCATAGGATTTGATTCGTCATTAAATGAATATAAATTTCTTAATAGTTACGCGACGTATTGTAACCTAATTTAGGGTGTACGTGTTCTTTCACTTGTTGGGTCTTGCTTGGGGCATCAGCTATTGAAAGATTTGAACTTGTCAATGTTGCACTCGTGACTCATATACCATTTACCTGTCATGTTGACGTGAAACGCTTATTTCTTTTTATAAATAAATTTTGATAGAGTTAAAGATTAAATCATTGATCTCTTATATATTTCTTGTTGTTTATGCAACGCATAATTCAGAACTAAAAAACATGTTAGAAGATGGACCTATAAAATCAGACTGGAGTTTTCAGATATATGAAATTTCGTTTCCCACCAAAAAAAAAATATTATTTCGAAATAAAGTATTATCAGATGCTACTAATAAATGTAACTCTCCTCATATCAGAATTTAGACTCGTGGATAAAGAAATCCAAATAGACCTCACTACTTCGATCAAACCGCGTTGGTAATTTAGACTGGAGTTTACCTAGTACTAGCAACAATCGAAAATATATTTTTCTTATTATACGGGGTCTTAAAACAAAACATTTCAGCTCAGTGCACAAGGGATCAGTTATATTCTTCCACAAGGCCCAGATCGTTGAAGCGTTAGCCTCGATATGCATTAAACAAGTATATTAACTTTATTTTCCCTGATATTTATGTCCATATAATATACACCCCATCCTTGGTTATTGGTAAGATCATCAGGACAAATGAATTAATCCGAGTTTAAATTGGGCCCAACTCGATAATATTGTCCAAAAAGGTTACCATTCATCAGTCCAAGACTTACAGAGTCATGAGACCAACTAGCTTCAAGAATGGAAATCGATACAGAAACGGATATCCAGCAACGTTGTTGTACTTTAGATTGTTCAAACACAATACACTTCTACAAAGAAAAAAAAAATAACAATTGGCGAACTAAACCTTAAGATCATAGCTCTGTGAGCTCATAAGTTACCACTGCAAAAACAGCAAAAGCCTAAGTTGAGTCGGCCAAAACATTACTCGTGTAAATCCCCCAGCTCGGTCCGTGCCAACGACTGAAGTACTACTGCCCCGAAGGTTATTCTCTTTGAACTCCTTTTCCGGAGGGAATGAGTGGGCACGACGGACCATCGCCAGCGCGATAACTACCAAGAGCTTCCGGTTTTATCTCCCCGTTCATTCCTCACTGTGTGGTCGTGGAGTTGTCCCCCACAACCCAGTATTGTTTGACAGCAACTAAAATCTTCTCCGGAACTAGAGGACCATCTTCGTGGTCCACCATTTTGGTATCCCATCTCATCCCTGCAACTAACTTCCTCACCTTGATCAGCACGTCTACTTCGTCTCGGATGATAACTGCACCTTCTGGTCGTAAAATCCTATCCATCTCCAGCAAAATGTCCTCGAAATCGCATCTACATTCAATTGTCCAAACAGTTAATGCACCAACATGAGAAAGAACATGTATAGGGCAATCATGACGAAGTTAAAAGGCGAAGGTGGAATGGTTCATTATAAAGAGGACTTCCATTACAAAAGTACAACGGACTTACTTGCCCTGGTACAAACTGAAAAGACCATTGGCATGAATAAGATCATAGGTCCTCGGATACGTGGAGAAAGCTTCACACCTGTCCAGGAAAACATCATTATAACCAACGAGAACTTAGTGATCAACAGGAGGATGAAGATCCCGCAAATTTTAAAGAGGAATCAAAAGTTTGATATTAGTGTACCAGTCATGATAGATTCCAATCAATCCTCTTTCGTAGATGGCTCCCAATGTGCTCTTCTCAGCAACAGTGGGAACAACGTTCATGACCCATGATTTCGGAGAGTGGAGAGCAGCAGCAAATCCTCCTAACCCGGCATTCATATCCATGATATTGCGATACCTTCCGGAGTCTATCAAACGATTGATTTTCCTGTAAGCATTTACGTGCTTCTTCCACTGTTTGTTATCCTCCTGGTATGTCTCGACAGAAACTCCAGGAACAGAACCACTAGAAACTCTAGGTGGGACAGCATAAAGCCTTTCTGGGAATGGCTTTATCTCCCCACCAGCAACCTCATCCGAGCTGCTAACCTCGGGGTATGGGGTAACACACGGCTCCATTTTCTTATACCTGTCGAGTAAAGAATTCACGGTTAAAAGGGAAAAGATCACAACGGTTGAGGAAAATCATTGGAGGCAAGAAAATGTCAATTAATTAATGCAAGGAACATACCACACATCATTTGGATCCGTGGACGAGCAAAATGTTATCTTAGCATCATCTCGTCTACCTGGACAAGATTCTCCATTGACTCTCTTTTGCCAGATGGCCATTTCGCCCTTTTCATATTTCTTGTCCCAGCAAAGAAGCCTCGCAGCCTCTTCAATTCTCCGTTGTTCCTCCTCAAGGTCCTCCCTTGGCCTCTGCCATGACTTGTAATTCACCTTCCAGTTAATTGGAGGTCCAGAAAGAATCCAGTAACCGCCGGGGCGAAGAACCCGATCAACTTCCATCAGATAATTACCATCTGTAGGAAGACAAATCATTTCACAAACAATGCACCAAGTAAGTTGTAAAGAAAACTCTTTAAACTTGAGTATATAAGGAACAAAAAAGAACACCGGTTTTATCATAGGTAGAAGCACTCACCATTGGCTCCCCAAGGAATCAAGCATCGGGAACAATGTGCCATGTCAAACGATCTAGGAGGATACGGAAGCTTTATGGTGCCAAGAACACCAATTATTGCCGGTATACCTCTTTCAAGAGCAAATTGAACCTGTGCTTCATGCGAGTCTCTCGGGGCAAATGACATGACAATAACATTTCTGCTCCAAAGATATCCGCCTAAGCTGGCAACCTATACAGACCAATCCATAAAGAAAAGTATGTTTATAGTTACGGCTTACCAATTATAAAACTGATGGAGAAGGACAAAACAAGAGAGCTTAGCATACCCCACAACCAGTGTCCAGCGCAGTTCTAACTGTTCCGTTAGCAATTGGTATCACTGAAGCAAGCTGATCAATGTACTTATCAGCCCCCTGCGGAAACTGTGTTCCACCACCGGGGAACCTAAAAACGTTGCCCTCATATTGAACCCAGTTCTGAATAGCCTTCTCAACGGTCAAACTCTTGTATGGTGCATTGGCAAAAGGTACATAGTCGCGACTCTTGGGCCAAGGAAATGGAGTCACATAACCGTGGGGTGCAGGAATCAAGCAATGCAGCTTTTCGTCCTCGGGAGGGCAATGCCTCTCTCTGTAATTCATGCTTTCCCTTGGGAAAGTCATAGCTCTCCTCTGATCTTGGCAGGGGGTGTAATCTGTGTACTGAGCTCCACATGGCTCGAACGTCTTCAGTTTGGAATCAGCATCACTGGACCCAAGCTCTCCACCATGATGGGTCTCAAAGTTCAGACTAGGGATAATATTGCAATCCTTGGTGCTCTCCGTGATCTTCATGGCAAGATTATCAGCCTTTCCGAATCCGCTCCTCTGCCATGCCCCCAATATGTAAAAGAAACAACACAACCCAACTGCAATAAAGATCTGAACAGAACTCCTCGTTCTGCCATCGCCCGTGTTACCCTTAATCGCCATGCTGTCCCTAAAGAACAAAACTTTACCAGATCAGATCAGCAAGAAATATAATCAAGCAACAGACACAAACCACAACCATTCTTCTCCCTATCATTAGGCTTAATTTTCCTACATCCAACTAAGAAGTTGTAGCCACCACGAATCAGATCGCGCACCACAACCGCGGCCAGTTAAAGATCATATGGAAACTAGGACATCCCCATTTAGCAAGAACAGTGACATTATCACTAATCAAGTACAGAATTTTATCTAACTTCTTTACGAGCTAACCCAGCTCTCTTTCCCTCCCAAACATTCGAAAGGAACCCGAAAAAACGGAACTTGATCAACTAAAGCAATCCAGTTTCATGGATCCAAATCTGACATTATCAGTAAACGAACAGCAAATCCACAAGTCACCCAATACACCAAAAAAGACAGAGACTTGGAAGATCAGGACCAGATAGGGCTCTTACCAATCGCATAAGCGGGAGACGCAGAGCTCGGGGGAGTGGAAAAGGAGCAAACTTGGCTCGGACCCAGAATGATCACCAATCAGGAGAAGGGTTTCCAGGAAAAAAACAATTAAAAAAAAAAAGAAAAGGGTGTAGAGAGAGAAAGCCCTAGTTATTACAAGACAGTAGTGGGCACTGGGAGAAGGGAGAAAGTAAAACAGAACACCAGTTGTTGGGGTTGGGTCCTTTTGTTAGATCTCCTCTTTTATTTCCATGTTAGGGAGAGAGGTAGAGGGAGATGTATTTATATTTGATTATTGATTTGTACCTTTGTGCATAATTTAATGTTGTTATCTTGTTTAGGAATATCTGCGAAATTTAATGTTTTTTTTCTTCTTGTTTAAGAATGGATCTGGTTTGGGTTATTTCAAGGAACAGAGACGTCGTTTTACGTGTTTTAAATGGTTTTACCTTTCATTTTTCCTAATCTGTCAAAACGGAACAGTTAATAGAGTGTACATACATAAATAATGCCATGTTAGGAATTATTATATTTACCCAACTTCCCGAATGCAAAATTTTATGTTCTCAAGAAAAAATGAGTGTGATTAATGAATTCATCAGATATAAATTAAATAATTGGATATTAGTTTGTTTACTAATTAATTAAATATATGACTAAAATAAATAGCTAGTTAACCCTTAACAACAAAATTTATTGGTAGGAGAATTACAATATATTTCTCCCTCGGTGAGTATTATTTATTCTAGTCATTTAATTAGTTTGTTGATCTCACAAATTATCACATTCACCAAAAGACTGTGTAATGTATTTTCTAGTCCTATTTAAAGTCTTGTTCGAGAAGTTTGAGTTTCTTAAATAAATGTACAAATCCATAAATAGTATAAAGTTGTTTTTTGAGTTGTTTTTCGCTATGATTAGCACAAAGCTTTTTTGTTTTCATAATGAATTTTAATCGGATTATGTTTATATTCGTGCAAAATCGATTCTAAATAAGAGTAAGGAATTTTCTTTCAAAATGAGTAAAGAATTTACCAAAAGGCATTTGCCAGCGATAAAAAAAACATGACTTTACAAAAATTCAGAATTCGATCCTTGAAAAAATATCACGTAGATATATTACCTTTCAAAAAGTAAAGAAATTGTTATCTTCATACAAATAGAGTTTAGTACGCTAATCTAATCTTGAACTAATTGTTTGATTCCTGGTTCTTTCCCGTCCCTATGATTTGTATAGGTTAACTGGAAGTATTATGAAGTGGAAGTATAACTTAATTGGATCAAACTAATTTTTACCAGATATAAATTACTTTGATCTGGTTATTAATTTTCAAATATTTTTGTTTGGAGATGTGGTTTTGTCATGATATATAATAAGAAATAATTTATTGCGGAATATTTAATATTTTTGTTCTTGGTAAGATGTGGAAGTATGATATTTTGAAATTTTTTGAAGTTGTTTTTAGCTGTTTATATATTGGAGTCAGCAAACCTCTTGATCTCAGAAAGATATAATGTTTTGTCATTTTTTATATTTTAAGTGAATTTTGTTATTATATTGCACCAATATTTGAATATTGGTCACAGGATTCCAAAACCACTCATCTCTTCACAGTTTAACCATCACGCACACAATTTTTTATGACAACTAAAATTTTCATTTCAGTTCATTTGGTTCTGAGGGAACCAAAAATTATTAGTCACGTTTTAGATGGCATCCTCCTTAAATTTGGTCAAATTCTACGAAAATAAAGAGTCAGTACCCCGATCTTCAGAAAAAAAGAGTCAATACCTGAATTGGCTTGTTGCAAGTTGTTTAGATGCAATACGATGAACATAGACTTTTCAAAATTATAGGTGTAGAATTTAAAATAAGAGGGATTATTGATCATGATTACACTTGGCCACCTGAGATGTTTTTTTTTATGGTGGATGGGATCAATGTGGTGTGCCTGCAACCTTTTTATTTATTTATGTCAACTATGTCAGAACGGCATCTGAGTTAAGAGATAATATAATTTTAAGAAGGTCTAGAATTTATCAAAATTGTAATTTGGAGTATAAAATTGTCAATACACCCAAAATATACAATCTATATTCCTATATGATTTCTTTATCAAAATTTTTATATATCTACTCAGTTTAATATATATATATATATTTATCTCATTATCATTATTTTTTGTTTCTTCACCGAATTTTTTCTATATCTACAGAGTTTGTCTTTTGTCCTAGGTCATTGTTTGTCAACCAACGACCTGATGATATGAAGAATTTTTTATTATTGTCATATTAATTCAAATTTAAATTGGATAAAATATTTGAAATATGATAAAATATTAACTACAAGTATTTAATATTATTGCTTACCTAATAACTCAAACTTGATATATAATTCATTTAAAACAAATATGTTGTCATTGATCTAAGAAAAATAAAAGATATTATTGATAATCACTTAACCTGAATAAAATAATGGATCAGATTGCCATTTTAAAAGGAACTATCTATTGCGCTTCAGCCCGTTTAGAATTTGTCGACCACAGGGCTTTAGCCCAGTCCACTCTTTATGGTGTTTGTAGATTGCATTGTTTTAGGCGCCATTTTTGCTTCAAAGGAGAAGACAGACCGAGTAGATTTTTTCACAAGAGTCTGGACATCTCCAAAATATCGAGAATTAAGCACTTTTAATTATCGGATCTTCGAAATCGTTTATTAAGTAAATACAAATCTACCAAAAAACATTTAATCCAACAGCACAAAATATTGCTAGATTTTATAAACGTCCGGGTTAAAATATGGCGATGACATGATATAAAAATTAATAAACTATCTTTGAAAATAATACAATTCTACCATGACCGAAAGATCGATAACTACTTGAAACAAAACACTGTCGCCCACTTTTCGTCAAAAGCTGAACTACCAAGCCCGGTTCTGGATTCCGTAGGATAAAAAAAAAAACTTATTCGACCATCTTGACCGATGACAAAAATCTGAAGGAAATAATCTGTGGATATGCAGGGGTTCCTTGGAGATTTCATACGTTCGAATTTAAAATATTATGATGCCTACAATATTGTTGAACTCTATTTATTAGTAATTTTATTAATAATATATTTTTAATGGGTAAACTTGAATCCAATATATTATTGATAAATTTAATCAACTCATATTTCAGTTTAATCGAAGACCATCAAAGTGTCATCATATGTGATCTTGTGTTACACAAATTTAGATGAATCATTAAAACATATAGAGTATCATGACCATGTGATAATAATGTGTTTGCATTGTCTTACGATCTACGATATCTTAACGGTCGATGGGAACTCGCATAAGGGTAGGAAGACACTTATCTAGTGTACGGCGAGATTAATTTGTATGGAAAAGCTCTTTGAGGAATCATTTAATTCCCTTCCTCATTGCATTGTCAACATTTTTTCGTATCAACAATCACTTATTGAGATTGGATCATAGAAGAGTCATTCTAGTTTAATTAAATTTTTTTAATATGAGTTATTAAAAATACATACATGTAAAAGAATTGTTATAATGACTTTATCACTATTTAAAAATTTATTTGATCAAATTTAAATTGTTCAACCTAATTAATGTGTGATTAAAAAAAAGTGAACAACGCACATGGGGCAATTTTCCTGAGGGGGGTTGGTTTAAAAAAGTTTCCCAAAAAAGGGGTCCTCGGGAAATCAATTCCCTGTCTGGGGTCGGTACGAAGTCGCATTTTTTCTTGCGATTTTGAAACGCACAAAGTCGCACGAAAAAATGCGATTTCGTTCCAAAATCGCAACTTTTTATGCGATTTCGGTGCCCGGCTCGGAACACGGCTCCGGATCGGCTCCAAACCAAAGTCGCAAAAATTGTTGCGACTTTGTGCAAGGCTCGACTCAAAAAATTGATACGACTTTGTGCAAGGCTCGGCTCCAAATTTATTTTCAAATTTAACCAAAGTCGCATGAAATTGTGCGATTTCGTGCAAGACCAAAATCGCCAAAAAATATGCGACTTCGTGCAAGACCAAAATCGCCAAAAAAATGCGACTTCGTGCAAGACCAAAATCGCCAAAGAATAATTTCTAAAATTGCATTTTTTTATACGCGAGAACGGTTTAAAAATTTAAAGATTGACCAAAGTCGCCTGTATTTATGCGACTTCGTGCAAGTTTGGTACTAAAAATTTATTATTTTTTACCAATTCCGCACAATTAATAATTTTCACCCAATCCGCAAAATGTTTTGCTACTTTGTGCAAAACCAAATCCCCGCGACTTTGTGCAAGTCCTAAAAATTAATTATTTTTTTTATTAATTCCAAATTCGCACGCCAAAAAAAGTGATTTTTTACAAAATTAATTTTTTCCGCCGTCTAATCGTGTCGCCGTTGCCCCAAACTCGCGTAAATTTTTGCGACTTTGTGCAAGACCAAAGTCGCATAAATTTTTTCGACTTCGAGCAAATAGTTTTTACTTAATCAAAAAATTTAAATTTTTGTCCAAATTCGCATTTTTACACGCGTAAAAAAATCCAAAGTCGCATTTTTGTAAAAATTTGTGCCGGATTGGTAACAAAATTTGTAAAAATTGGCATTTTTTGGTGACAGTTTGGACCTGAAATAAAAGGTTGTTCGAAGTCGCATATTTTTGAGCGACTTTGGTCTTGCACGAAGTCGCATATTTTTGAGCGACTTTGGTTAAATTTGAAAAAAAATTTGGAGCCGAGCCTTGCACAAAGTCGTATCAATTTTTGGAGCCGAGCCTTGCACAAAGTCGCAACAATTTTTGCGACTTTGGTTTAGAGCCGATCCGGAGCCATGATCCGAGCCGCGCACCGAAATCGCATGAAAAGTTGCGATTTCGTGCATTCCAAATTCGCAAGAAAAAGTGCGACTTCGTACCGACCCCAGACAAGGAATTGATTTCCCGAGGACCCCTTTTTTGGGAAACAATTTTAAAACAACCCCCCTCATGAAAAATGGCCGCGCACATGTCACCTCCCAACGTAGATGCATGTATACGATAGTTGGCCAATTGGGCATGGTCATAATTGAAGATATTCCCAAGGATTATTGGTGTTTAAGCAACTAAGCAAGGACATCAAGAACCAGAAGCTCGCATTAGGAGAGTAATTCACACTCCTCATTCTAAGGAAAAAAATATTAAAAGTGAATCAGAAGCACGCCAGATTAAGAGGTACCATTTTTCTATTTCAATAGTTACTAATCCAAAATCTAATTTTATCAAATATCTAATTTTCTGTCATCGAAGACTAAACAAAATTGGAATTCGGAATTGTTATTGAAATACTAGATGTACTTGTAAAAAATATATTTCTGTAATTGTCAGCGTGACCTCCTCTTATTGGAATTCGAGTACTTAAATTTTATTTGTTATACCGTCACACGAAGTTACTGAGTTTTAGACAGGAGCTGCTTCACAGTCTTGATATCGATTCATAAACCTGGATCCCTATGCGATTTGCGACACTAATCAACTCTAAAAATTTGTTCCATTTGCCACGATTATAGTCCATTAACTAACTTGGACGTATACCCATTTTGGTGGTTTAGTGTATATAACTCGTTAGCTAATCATGACTCCTTTTAATCAAAATTGATGCAATCCAAATGGCGATTAATTTAGTGTCGTCTAGCTATTTACACTTCCCCGTTCTCGTTTTATCGGATTGTAAAGGAGTTAGTTAAATTAATGGTTTGAGTAGGTTGATAGACTGAGGTAAGAATTTAGCTATTTTGATTGTCAGGGTGATACTTATAAAAAAAATTTTGTGAGGTTGATTAGTAAAGCCCCATTATGTTCACTCGACTATACTTCGTGGAGGGCGACAAGTGATTAATTAGGTTGTGATTCTATCTAGAGAGAGATTTGATTCACTCTATTATGTAGAACATCTATTCGCGAAACTAAGAGTTTTCTTTGTGTAATGATTTTCTGTCGTAATGTCGAAAAATACAAATGGTACGTTTTTCTTAAAAAACCATGACTCGGTCGAATGATTTGACCATGCATTGAGGCGACTACAGCAGTGAAATTCTTTGTGTCAAGTTATAACACAGTTACGTTTCAATAATATTGAACTTTAAAGAATTCTAGCTATGAGGTCCTTTACAATTTGTATTATGACCTTGGGTAAAGAGAGTTTGACCCAATAATATTTTTTTGGCTTTGGTCACACGCATGGGTCGCAAAATCAAGGCCGGGAAGAGACAACGAGGGTTCAAACCGAGGGGCTACACTTGGGAAGTTTAACTGAATTTAAAGTCCCAAGTGTGGCATTTGACTCAGTGAACTCTACCATTAAATTCCATGGTACCTCCACTAAATTCACTTGCGAGCCTATTACTAGACATAGTCCGCAAATTTAAGAATGTTAAATTTTGTATCCGAATAATTATTAATTGGACTACTAAATGTTTGTGCAAGATCGAACATTTAAATTGCCAAAAAAAATTCCAATAAAAATTTTCCATTGTTATATTTTTAGTGACTCGAGTTTGAATATCTTGATTAAGTTAAAATGATTATTTATCATTTGATATATGGGATTTTCTTCGAAATAAGGAAGAAGCGGAATGCGATGCAAATGGGTATTAGGCAAAGTTCAAACTTTTATGGTTCACTTTTACCGATTGCAATTTACCAGAAGCAAAAGATCGAGGAAACACCCATATCTTGGTTCTCCCAAGCCCACACAAAATCATGGGAACTTGACTTTTGTCAATCAGAAATACCGGCCCTCCCTTTAAAAAATTTCAATAGTAAACGAAGATACCAGACCAAAGGACCCGCTTTATATATTTCTTTTCTTTGATAAATTTTTTTAGAAGAGAATTAGAATATGGCTTAAACATACGGCTCATCATAATGTCAATTAATGAGCATTGTGCTATAATCGAGATGTAAGAGAGCTAGCTTTCTACAACCCTCATTTTGAAAACCATACATTTACAACATTTTTCATTTGTTTTCTTTCTAAGAAGATGGCTTAACTACCAGACACTATAATTTAATTAATATGTTCTGATTCGAGATATAAAATTTAGTTGCTTTCAAAAAAATCTAAAATCGGAATTAGTCAATTCTATAATTATATGGATAAAAACAAGGTAGTTAAAAATGATGAAGTTCGACCAAAACTGTATGGGGGAACAATCTATTGCAACTGCAAAATTCCTTCAGGGTTCCAACAAATAACTGAAAGTAAATGCATCGGTAAAGCCTAATTATTGGAACCTAGCCAGCTATTTCCGCCATTGGTCAAATGAAGAGCCAAATAACATGATCTATTAAGTCCATAAATAACAATCAGAACAACGTGTGAGTGGCTCCAAATAGTAATAGAATCTGATTGTCTAATAAATATCTTAAATTTAAGTATTGAATATGAGAAAATATATTATTGAAACATCAGCACCTAAATAGAATCAATTGATCGATGCTCTACTCGAGATATTAAAAACACAACTAGTCGTTAATTACGTGACAATTAAAAGATCAAACTCAAAACTCTTTAGGGTCAAACACTAAATATTCAAACCACGTTTGCTAGCTAGGGCCCAAAGTGTGGTCCAAATTCCAATTTGTTTAGTTATCCTGATACGCGTAGTCCATCACACGGTGGCAACATAATTAACAAATTTTGACTCGAAATTAATATGAAACTGACAGGTTCAGTGGAATAGAAGCTTATGAGAATGGAATAGAAGCCGGATTTTCGGATTCTGAGATTCCAAATCTCTAAAATAGTATTCAACTCTCTGACTATTTTTTCCAAATTGTATTTCTTTTTTAGTTCCCTTAATCTCATGCATTGGGAGTTGTTTCAGGGCATTTCCCAAGCAACATTTAAGACAAAGAGACTATTAGGACAAAATTGGCTAATTTAAAAAAATCCATGGCCATCTCCGAAGCTTGCTTTGTCTCGACGTCAAGTACATGGATAGAGATATAACAAAGGCTCACAAACTAATTTTTTAGATGGACTTGGATATTAAAACAAAATCTCAACGCTTTAGTAAGATGTCTTATTAACCAAGAAGCACATAGAGAAAATCTTGAATGATTTGTTCTAATTTAATTAATAATCCTTTAGCTTGAAACTTTTAGAATATAATCGCGCGAATTTTTTTATATAAAATTTATCATTATTTGAATGTCTTATCATCCTCGAATTTAGAGAATTAACCCACTTTATGTCTAATACAAAGTGCTATCACCCAAAAAATTAATGTCTTATTATCCCTATGAACCGGTAATTTGTTTGTTTATTGAGATTCCTCACTTCCAGATGCAATTAATATTATGATCTCTATTTCCTCAATCCTCTAGATGACTTTGAACAAGACTCCGTACTTTTTCTTTCTAACGTTCAATACATACACAAACTAATTATTTTCTTAATTGATCGTCTCAAAAAAAGTAATTTCTTTATTGGGAGTATTGTTTCTTATATTAAGCCCTTAGCTCTTGATTATGAGCCAAGCCTCGCGAAAAGAAAACTCACTAATTACACAGACGCTGGTCCAGAAATTTCACCAGAAAAGGTGCCTGATACTTCGGAGGAAAGAACCCTCCTCAGGAAGCATATATTGGGACTTCAAATTAATTGAACCAACTCCCGTTGTCAACCTCACCCTCTCCTCTCTCTCTCTCTCTTCTCGAGCTCTTGAGCTAGGGTTTCTTTTCTTATCCTAGGGTTTCCTCCACATAGATACTCTCCTTACGTTCTTTAGAAATTAGCTAGGTGAAGAAATATGGAGGAGCAGAGAAGCAATGGAGTGGAGAAGGTGGAAGAGATAATGTTGCCAGGTTTTAGGTTCCACCCAACAGATGAGGAGCTAGTTGGGTTTTATCTAAAGAGAAAGATCCAACAAAGGCAACTACCAATTGAGCTCATCAAGCAGCTAGACATCTACAAATTTGACCCTTGGGATCTCCCAAGTAAGAAAATATTACAAACCATTATTGTTATTAACTTAATTTCGTATTCATAGTCGAGTATTGTCCAGCCTTAGTTATTAGTTATTTTGGTTTTCTTTTCCATGGAAGAATTGGCGTCTACCGGAGAGAAAGAGTGGTATTTCTACTGTCCGAGGGACAGGAAGTACCGGAACAGTGCGAGGCCGAACAGGGTAACCGGAGCGGGGTTCTGGAAAGCGACCGGCACCGACCGACCTATTTACTCGTCGGAGGGCAACAAGTGCATAGGCTTGAAGAAGTCCCTTGTCTTCTACAGAGGTAGAGCAGCCAAGGGGATTAAAACGGACTGGATGATGCATGAGTTTCGACTTCCTTCCGTCCCCAACTCAGCACCTTCTAAGAGATTCATGGACAAGTCTAGTCTTGCAAATGTAAGCATTTTCATACCCCTAACCTCTACCCAATATATAGACCAAAAACATTAACTCGACCACTCTAATTCAAGCAATAAAAATTAACTTAAAATTTGTACGATAATAACCTAGTTCGATTGAAATGATAAAAGGTCTATTTGACCAATAGTTTGTTTTTTCCCATTTTAGGAGAGGATATATATTTTCCATAAATCTAATGATATTCTTTCTCTTGTATACTAGCTAGGTGTATATCAATTAATTAATGTATATATATCCTTGAAGAAGCAACCAAATAATTTAAACTTTTTATGTTAATCCATGCAGGATTCATGGGCAATTTGCAGGATATTCAAGAAGACCAACTCAACAGCACAAAGAGCCCTATCCCAATCTTGGGTGGCATCTCCTCCACTTCCACAACCCTCAAACCACCACCATCATCTTCTTGACCAGAGATCACTAACAACCAATGATACGAAAACTGCGAACAACGTGACGAGACCCGAACACGAAGCATTGCTCAGGTTCATATCAACTCACCATTTGGAGCAATACCCCAACAATGTTGACCACCACCTCCACTCTTCCACCATCTCCCATGACTTCTCTTCCAATTTGGACCACTTCCCATCTTTCAAGCTTCCCTCCTCCACCGGAGACCTAACAAGCAACTTGTTATTCTCCCCTCTTGTGACCCTACCCCCACCTAGATCCACAGCCGATGTCTCCTCCATGATCATAAACATGTCCTCCTCGGACTCCTCGTCGGTTTTCGAGAGGGTCGACGAGTTTGGCGGGTCCACAACACAGCTCCAATACCCCATCAATGGCTTCCCCTTCAGTAGCACACCTTCTCAAGTAATGCAAGTCAATGGAAGCAGCGGAGGCCAGTGGGAGAATAGCACTTCTACAGGTGGAGTCGTCCCTTTCGGATTGCCTGTGAGCTCAGAGGATACTAATTGGAGGCTTAATAACTTACTTTGGGATTCTTCCGCTTCTCTTCCTAGTGAGGTCTCCTCTAGTTTCTCCACTAACAAGTGTTATACTTGACTAGCTAGATTACCATTTTTTTTTCTTTTTAGGCGAAATCACCTGTTATTCAGATAATTATAGTGTAATGTGATAATACGGCTTCACTAACTTGCAGAAGTCGTGTTAACTAATTCTCGCTTTTTTTTTTATTGCTTCGTTAGGAGTGGGAGTTGTACTTAATTTTTTTTACGTGCTAACCTTTTAGAATGATGAAAGAATTGTTCATGAGCGAAAGTCCAGTTATGTACGTGGATATAGTAAAGAGAGAGTTGGTAAAGCGCACCGTTTCATGTCTCACGAAAGCAAAAAAAAAAAAAACAAGCCATTAATATTTAGCTTGAGCTTACCCAAAAAAAACAGCTGGATAACATCGTTTAACTGGTAAAACAATTTATTTACTTAAAAGTATATTAAGTTTAAATCTTAGCAATGTAAAACACAGAAATGTAAGAGCACCCTGTATCGTCCGTTAGTGCTCAATTTTGTTAAATAAAAAAATAAAAAACAAACTCTAGCTTGATAGTGCTATTCTCATGCATATATGACCATCTTTATCTTTTACTCGACCTTTAAAATATATCTTTTACTCCAATAATATATACTTATTTCCCCATAATTTTAAATAATTCAAATTTAAATATTCCATACTCTTAATATTTCCACGCAATTATTCAAAAAATATATATCTCGGTAACCTTTGTACGGAATGGGCGTGCTTGAAGGGCTTCAACGTACTTGGGCTACATTACCTTGTCGGACGAAACTTATATTGGGCTCGGTGGAACTCTGTCAAACTCACAACTTCCAAAAGTGGCCGACGCAACACTGCCTAATATTTAAATACGATAATATATATATATATATATATATATATATATATATGGAAATTGAATTATTGCAAACCAATGTGAGTTAAAACAAAGGGTAAAATATTTATTTTTTTAACAAAATTTTATACTCAAAATTTTATACTCAAATTTTATCTATAAAAATATATAATTGAGAGAATATTCAAAAAAAATCTTGACACTATTTCAAATATATTCTCAGATTAAAATGGAATTAGTCTCGTTCGTTAAACATAGGATTTAAAAAAATAGCATTTAATTACTTCTTTGTTGAAGAGCAACAGTAAACTAATACTTATTTTCCAGAAGTATATAAAATTAATATTTCGTGCGCCATAATCAAGTGAAGTACAAAAAGGTAATCAATCGACCGACCGGTGGATAAAGACGAGGGATGGTCGTCCATGTGCGGACTGCTTATGTTACCTAACACTGATTATTAGGCAGAAAGCTTCTGGCCTTGCAAGGCTCAGGTACCAGCGTCCCAGAATAACGGACAAAATTTTGTTTTTATCTTATTCGAAACTTCAAGGATACTTATGGATTATTGCAAATTATAATAACTAGTGGATGTAAAGATAAATTGGTATAAACTAATCAAAATATTTAGATTTTTAGTTATTAAAAAGATATAAATATTAAATAATTGTCAAAAATAACAGAAATTTAACTTTTCACTTCAAATATTAACGAACTCAAATGTATTAGTTGTTCGGTGACAGGTAAAAAAACACACTAATTGATCAGCGAGTACCAGATAACATCCATATGTCGATTTGTTAACTCCGTCTTCACTTACATTGTTCTCCATTACTAACACTAATTAGCAATTAACCAAAACTAATTACTGACATTAACATCCTCAGGACAAACAAAAAACACAAAACAAACCCTCATTAAACCCTAACCAGCAGACAATTAACGACAAAACAAAGGAACTAAGAAAAATAATCCTCCACCCAAAACCCAGTTAAGAAACTAAAACCCTCAAGACGGAGGAGGAGACGAGACAGAACCAAACACCTTCCTCTCCACCACCTGGGGCCCACCACTACCAAGCTGCTCCTCTTTACCGCCGACCTTCCCGCCGGTAACGTCCTTCCGGTGCTTGTTATTGTGCATCCACACCTTAAACACGTTCCTCCTCACCCCAACCTCCCCACAGAACTCATCAACTAGCTTGTCCTCGGTGGGACCCCTCGCCATCCTCCACCCGAGCCGCTCCGCGAAGGCCATCATCCTCGCCTTCTGCTCCTGCGTGAACTTGGTCCGGGACCGCTTCGGCTCGCTAACCGGAGGGAATGCCGCGTAGTACGGGGTCGGGGAGGAGGTGGTGGTCGTCGTCGTAGTTCCGGCGGGGGAGTTGGGGCCGGAGGAGGAGTTATACTTATCCCAGAGGAGGAGCGGCGGTTGGGGAAGATGGTGACGGCGGTGGAAGCTACGGTGGCAGCCGCAGGCGGCGCAATTGAGGGCGGAGGCGGCCGGGGAGGGCATGAACTCGCCGCAGCCGTCGAGGGCGAGGCCGCCGAGCTTGGCCGCGTGGTTCTTGAGGCATTCCTTGTAGGAAACGGCGGCGTGTTGGGGGTGGCAGGGCTTGAGGATGGAGAGGGATAAGGCGTTGGAGAGGTGGTGGGTGTGGAGGAGTTGAGGAGGAGGGGCGTTGTCGGTGGTTTCTGTGTCGGATTCCGGCGACATTGGTCTCGGCAAGTGCAAGTCCAACTCCATTTTTGTGGTTTTTTTTTTGTTTTTGTCTTAAGCTAGGAGCTAGTTGGTGATGTTCTGGAGTTGGGAGAATTGGCTGAGATGGGGATTTAAGGGGGTGGTGGGGGAGACGGTGCGGATACATTTATAACCGCGTTTTATCTATGGATAATTGTGGATTTTTAGGATAGTAACGAAGATTTTACTCGAAAATTATATACTTATGAAATTATAATAGTACGGAAATTATAATGGATACAAAATCAATGTAATATGGTAAGTAAATATAACTACAATGGTTTATTACTCAACTAAAGCATCCTAGTCGAGTGACCTTTGGTCCAGCGACACAAAGGTGGGGTAAGATTTGGGAAGTCCAAGGTTCGATTCCTAACAACGTTGTAATAGAATAGGTATTAGAATAGGTTATAAAAAAAACTAAAGCATCCTAATAAAAATTGGTAGACTTGAATCCTATTACTATATTACATGACAGGATCTATTTGATCACTTTTGATACAATCTTAAAATTTCTTAATTTAACATAAGATTTCAAATGAAGCCACAACTCTTTAACTTAGCAACATGGGATTGTCAATATAAATATCTATTGATTAATAGATCATAACGAATGTTAATTATCAAATTTCAAAACGATTGTGTTTCTTAAGTTAAGTTAAAATAATGTATGCGGATGACGCATTAAGGAATCGACGTTAGATTGCCTATCAGGGGTAATGCGTAATCTTTTTATTTGGCTGAAGTTTTTATGCGTAATTGGATAAATGGGATCCCCTATAACAAAAGAGATAATTGGGATCGGGACAAGACAGGCTTAATCATTTGCCACTTGGCATTACACACTTTTTTCTGCTTTAACCAGTTACTATAATTTTTTATTGCCTCGACGCAGTTTGGGAAAATTAACCAATTAAGGAGTTATTAATTAAGTAAAAAGTTTGAACCTTCTACAGGAAAATTTGAAATAAAAATTGAAAGACATTATTGAAATAGTCACTGTTAAATAAAATTCAACTCTAAATATCAACCAAAAATATCAACCACTCAAGTTTACATGTGAATGTGATACACCCGATATTGTTTGATTAGCTGGGAATGGTTGTGTTTTTAGCATATCTCGGTACCGCACAGAAGAGAGAGGCTAAACAAGCATTTTCACATTTTTCTGTCACACGAAATATGAATACGATCCGACACTCATCCATGAGTCTCACGTCTAAATTTTTCTGACTTTTGGTAGCTCCATATATAGTCGAAAATTCCCAAAATTTTGTCGAGATTTATACGTCATTAAATTTCAAGTGATCAGATACATAAAGTATGGTCAAATATATCCCAACAACAAATATAGCCAAATAGATGATGCCCGGTAGATCTATGCATTATAACATAAGATGATAATTAATTATTCGAATTGCTCTACGTGACATATCATAACTTACCTTATAATATATGCACTCGTGAGTTAGGGTTTTTGTTGGTTAGCAGGGGGTAAGAATATATTCGGTGGTGAAAAAGTATCTGCTGGGGAAGAAGGGAGCAGTAAACAAATTGGCAAAAGGGTCTAAGGCAGGTGACCACGTGGCTCCTATACGGCACCAAAAAGGACACATTCACAGCTCACATTACCTGCAATTCCGCGACAAGCCGTAGCCTTTGTTTATAAACTTAGGCGATTTCTCTCCCTATGGGGAGACTTGTTTGCTCCCGATGGTGTTTCCAAAATATTTGTAGGACATATTTGTGCTTCCATTATAAGAAAAAAAAATACCCACCCGTGAATCATTTTTCAATTTTTATGACTGTGGTGGAGACTGAGAGAGGGTTTCTTTGTTTCCCATTATCCATTTTTAATTGAAATCATAGCCTAATTCTTCTGTACGTCAAAGTTATAATGTATGTGAAGAATTTGGGAAAATGCGGTATTTGGTGAAATTGCAAAATCTCGTGAACATCGACTTTTTTAACACCGACATGCTTATCTCGGGAGCGGTAAAAAAAATTGAACACCGAGTATAACGACAGCATTTGTTAGGAGGTTTGAATTGGATCGGATGAAACCATTGAGAATTGTGACTTGGATTCACTTGGTTCAAGCTTCATCTAAGATGACACCACAATGTTCGATTGGGTAGTAGAAAATGGGTTCGATAACAACATTTACATTGAAAAGTTTCGAGTAAAATTGTACTATAACCGCCATAATTCAAGATTGTTGATGCAATTAGAATGTTAATTGATATATACTGCCATAGTTTCAATTTTTTTAAGTAAGCTACCTAATAAGATACTTTTGTTTTGTATCTTTAATAGTTTCCAATAGTCCACTTGAGAAAATGTAATCATAAAATTATTATTTTCCGATTAAGCATTTGTTATAATTATTGAACGGTCAAACTTTGTTTGCAGTGTGGATCCCTTTTTAAGTATTTTATCTAGGTACTGTGGGCGATCTAATTAATTAATTAACGCGCAACATGCGTAATTGTTAAGGGTCACCAAACATCAATCAGGCTAACTTAATCTTCCAGTAACGTTATAATTAAACGATAATAAAAGTTAGTTGGACATTGAATTAACAATATTTGGCGGCAGATCAACTTAAGAAAGGTATTGTATTGTTGTTTAGCTCAATATTAGGCCCGAGTTGTCATAATTCAACTGTATTACAAATTCCATGTAAATAAAAACTTGAATTCAAACTTCAATCAATAAATATAATACTTCAATCAAGAAATTTTGGGGGCTCATTAATTCATCTCTTATTAAAAAAGGAAAATTATATTTAAGTAATCTATAATTTAGCATATTTTTTCGTCTAAATTCATGTAATTTTTCGTCTAAATTCAATCTTGTAGTTTGTTTTATCAAAGATTTAGAGTACTGAGCAACATGGTTAAATATCCGTACCATATATATATCCACGTAGGTGTAACATTAGTAAAAACGATGTCGACGTGGACTTTTTATTTGTTTAAGTCAATGCTGAAATGACATATGACAAATTACTAAATCATTATTAAATTTAAAATTAAAATGTTTTCATAAAAAATTGTTTTCAATATATTCAGGTTAGGGAGCCACGAATTCTTAATTAAGAGTTTGATTGAGTTTATTCAAGTTATTGTGTAGAATTAAGATTTATATCTACAACTTATAGTTTATGATATTTTCATATTCGAAGTTTAAGAATGTCGAAAATATGTTTGAAATTCATAATTGACCAAGTATTTTTTGGTATCTTTACACTAAATTACAATGTTCAATAAATAAATCACAATGACTGAATTTTAAAAAAAAATTACATAGTCTTATATTGAGAAATGCTAAACCACATATATATGATATTTAAGTATACTTTTTCCTTAAAAAAATAATATGAACAATATAACTTCAGTCGTTTAATATTTATATCATTAATTGAGCACTCAATTTATTTGAATCGTGAAATTTTGAGTTGACCTTAAAACACTCATAAGTATTGTTACATGTTAAATTGTTTTACACATTAAAAAAATCTCACTAAAGTGCAGATGTCAAATGATCTATAAAAAGAGACATGTATAAACATATTGACATTAAATTTGTTTTGTTTGTCAACATAGACATGTATAAATTTTTTTTATGAATATTTTTAGGTAAAAAAATAATCTAAGGGGTTATATTGACATATTTTGTATGTCAATATTGACATAGTTTGCATGTAAATAATGACATGTCCGTATTTTTATGTAAATTTTTACTTTTTTGCAAAAAAATTTATATATGTCAATATTGACATATGAACCATGTCAATATTAATATATTCAGAATGTCAATATTGAAAAATAAAATATAACAGTGTGATCTAATTTTTTTTATTATGATTTGAAATAATTATTTTCCATACCCAATACATCCCACGATTATGATGATTTGGTGAATCTTACTATCTTTGGCATTTTTGCTTGTTAATAATATTTGCATATAAAAAATCCAAAAATAAGTATTTATTTTTTAGGATGTTGGAATTTTAAATTCTTTCTAAAATTTGTGTGACAATAACAATGAGTATCATATCAACCTAATCCAATATTCAAGATTTAATATTTATGTTAAAATTTGTATATCTAATCAATGATAATAAATTAGTAGATTTTCAAAAATATTAACAAATATACAACTTTTGTAATAAATGATGCGAGATTCTCAATATAAAAATAAACTTTACACAAGTTGTTGCATTCTCATGCTCTTGAATAAAACGTATAATTCCGTCAAATTATATACTAATTGTGTCGTCTCAGCAAGTGTTGGTGGGAATTACTCTAAACATAAGTTAAACCTGGACCTCCCATTTTCGCTTCGGTCTTCAAGAAATCAAAAGGGCTAAGCTATGACCTAGTTTTTTTTCGCCTCAATACTAAATAGCTATAGGCGCGTGCTTCCATTGATGATGACACAATTGTCAGGACATTGTTCCAAAAGCTCAGGTCCAATTGGAATTCCATAGATTTCATGCCCCGCAGGATCAGAATTCCGTAGATTTTTCATATAACATCGTGAATGCTTTAACGTGGAGAGTAGGTAAATTGGTCAGTCTCTTTTAATCTTGTCAGTTGTCATTTTATAGAAAATGAGATCAGAACAGTTTAAACAACATACCCTCAAAAAAAAAAGTTACCCTAAACAACCTCTCTTGTTGGCGCTATATTTTTTTCTGTATTTTTATATTAGTGCAATTATATGGGCGGTTTTGTAATTACATGCTTGACGTCAAATAAAAAAAAAAATGCTTGCCGACTAGAAAAGGCTTTGCGTCGGTCCACCGCTTTCCTCTTTCGCAACTATCGAGAGGGTTATTGTTCCGCATCAGATTAGACTCGTCGATTGTCCCTAACTAATTCAGATTTTTTATTATTAATTTGAAATTATACGAACAAACTAAATGCTGCTAAAAATATTATATTCTAAATTAGTTTTAACAGTGCTCGAGGTTTTTTAATCTTTAGTAAATTTTGTAGCGGAACTATGGGATGATACTTTCGAGATTCATCTTAATCAACGACCATGATCATCTAACTATTCACAATCATTAAATGGTCTATTAGGTGTCATGTCTTGAGAGGATAGCTTTGGAGGATCCCAGTTGGGAAAAATATCTTACATGCAATAGATAACGAGTTGGTGGTGTGTTGTTGCTGTTTTAGATATTCGATACAATAAAATATACAGGAAAAGGACTTTGATTGCACCGCAAATAACAATAAAAACTATTTAAGTACGTATACGCTAGTATTTATTTACCAACTCTCTATGCACATGTCCTTTTTCGAATTAGTGTCCGTGTGGATGACCACATAACATTTTATTTTCTTTATAGTATGTGGACTCTACATTTGTAGATCTCGTCGAACACAGAATAGAATCATGTCAACGTCTCTTTGGTCTCGAGGATCCTACTTATCGTGTCAGTACAAACGTGTTAGATATATACGCTGTACTTACCTTATCAAGTTGTATCTAAGTGTATCTTTGATTCCTTGTAAATAGAGATGCTTAGCTGTATTATAGAGTCTGAGACAATTAGGTATCTAAACCTAGTTTTGATGTAAGCCGACTTTGTAACACTATAAGGTGTAATCGAATACAACAAGCAAGGTTATTCTGACTTATGCTTTTCTACATGGTATCAGAGCTAAAAAGAATCCACCAAAATTAACCTACCCGCTGCTGCAATCCAATTCTCAAGATGTCGCAAGAGAATCGAGATGTTGCCCCGGCCCGTAGTGATGCTGTTGTGCCCCATGGTGCGAGTAATACGGATCCTGCTTCACCGTATTACATTCACCCATCGGACAACCCCGGGCAAGTGTTCGTGACTGATCTCCTACGTGACGGTAACTTTGGAGAATGGGAGAACGACATGTCCAACGCCCTGTATGCGAAGAACAAGATCGGCTTTGTCAATGGATCACTCTCTCGACCACTGGCTGATTCCGCAGATCTTAATCCATGGCTACGTGCTGATGCTATGGTCAAAGGGTGGCTCAAAAGTGCCATGGAGAAGGAAGTTCGCACTAGCGTTCGTTTTGCTAATTCCGCTCATGAGATTTGGGCTGATATCTCAGAACGTTTCGGAAAAGGAAGCGCTCCGAGAGCGTATGAACTACGGCGTGAGATAACAATGCTCCGCCAAGATGGATCGACTATCTCAACCTATTACACCAAACTTAAGGGTTTATGGGATGAAGTGCAGTCGATTAACCCGTTACCAAAATGTGCTTGCACTAACTGTACGTGTGGACTCATGAAGCAGGTATCGGACATGCGTGCAAAGGAACAACTGTACAACTTTTTGGTGGGGTTAGACGACGTTTTTAACACCGTCAAGACTCAAATTCTGTCCTCACAGCCATTGCCGAGTTTGGGCAATGCCTATCATGTCGTATCTGAGGACGAGCAATAGCGTGCAGTGAGCAATCTTCGTCGCAACACTAGTGAAACCACTGCCTTCCAAGTGTACCGAGGCCAGCAGAAACAAAGCAAAGGGGCTCCTCAAGGCAATAGGTCGAAAGGTATCACTCTTCGTCCTAGAGATCTTCGTTGTAATCATTGCGGCAAGAATGGACATGTGGAGGAGGGCTGCTTCGAACTGATTGGGTATCCAGCTGATTGGAATCGCCGATCCACTCGAGAGAATAAAGAACGTGTGATAGAGAACTACAACTCTCGACCTCAACCAAAGGCGGCTCAGGTCGTACAGGTCGGCACTCAAAACCCAGGCGATGCTAGTCCCATTCCTGGTATCACATCAGATCAATTCAATCTCCTCGTCAAACACTTTGGTATCAAGAGTGATGCATCACCAAGTTCCTCTTCCACCGAACCGTTAGCGAACATGGCCGGTAATGAACCTTTTCCCAAATCTTGGGTTATTGATTCTGGCGCCTCGGAACACATTACGTGTCATCGAGAATGGTTATCTGATTATGTGTCAAGCTCGACGCAACCTTTTGTGAAAATTCCCAACGGAGAGTCCGTACCTATTAATGGTGCAGGGACTGCTCAATTGACCAGGGATGTTTCTCTTCGGCATGTGCTATACATTCCGAGCTTCAAATACAACTTACTGTCTGTCAGTCGTTTGACGAAGGAAACGAACTGCACGCTGACATTTTTGCCGGGTTTTTGTGTGATTCAGGACTCACCTACCAAGACCCTGATTGGAGTGGGTAGATTGCGTGACGGGCTATACCACTTTGAAGATCTGACGAAGAAGGTTGCGCTATTATCTCATCATTCGGCAGACTTCCAAAGATGGCATAGACGTCTCGGACACACTTCAAAAGAGACCATGCGGTATATTCCAGCTCTTGATTATTTTTCTTCCAGTAATAAGATTTCCGATTGTGAACTTGTGCACTGTGACACTTGGGGCCCTTACAAAGTTGCCTCGTCCACTGGTGCGCACTATTTTCTTACAATTGTCGACAATTTCAGTCGTGGTGTGTGGACATATCTCATGAAGTACAAGTCTCAGGTATACTCCAATCTGATCAATTTCTTCAATATGGTTGAATGTCAGTTTGGAAAGCAAGTAAGGTGTGTACGCTCGGATAATGGGCTAGAGTTTCTTTCTACCGAGTTGCTCACCTACTATGATGCTCACGGAATTCAATATCAAACCTCATACCCGTACACTCTGCAGCAAAACGGGGTTGTCGAACGGAAGCACATACACATATTGGAAATGGCTCGAGCTCTTCGTTTCCAAGCTCATCTACCACTGCAATTCTGGGGGGAATGCATCCTAACTGCCACGCACATCATCAATCGTTTACCTTCACGAGTGATCGGGTGTAAGACACCATACGAAATCATGTTTGGTCGACCCCCAACTTATGACCACTTACACACTTTTGGTTGCTTGGCGTATGTTTATAAGCCTAATCGAGAGTCCAAGTTCGACGCACGAAGTCAACGATGCATTTTCCTTGGCTATCCCAATGGTCAAAAGGGATACAAAGTTTATGATATACAGCATAAGAAGTTCATCGTGTCGCGGGATGTAATTTTCAACGAAGACTGCTATCCGTATCATGATTCGACACCAGTGTTGAAATCACCTCCACTCAATGGTGATTTCGTTGCTGAAGTAGCTTCACAGCCTAATATCTCAACGGGGGGGCTGCACCAAACACTGAAGTTGTGCCAGTGGCAGAACCTACTACAGAAGTACCTCCTACATCCGTTGGTGAGAACAGCATCACGACCAGCCCCGCGATTCCTCCTGAGCCTAGGCGCAGCCACCGTGTCATTAAGCAGCCCCAACATTTACGCGACTATGAGATCATCATGCCACCTTCTTTGGTCAACCCTCCACCACCCGCGTCTACTGCTCTTCTAGGGCCTTCGCAGGTATATCCCCTGTCCAACTACGTGAATTATTCAAAGTTCACACCCGCTCATCGTGCCTTCTTAGCGGCAGTGGTTGAGTGCGCCGAACCTAAGAATTTTGAGGAGGCCGTAAAGCATGCACATTGGCGAGATGCCATGCAGCGGGAAGTCACAGCTCTTGAGAACAATGGCACATGGACACTCGAATTACTACCTCCCGGGAGACATATCGTCGACTCAAAGTGGGTTTACAAAGTCAAATTCAAGCCCAACGGCGATGTTGAGCGCTATAAAGCTCGCTTGGTTGCTCGTGGTTTTAAGCAAGTTGAGGGCCTCGACTACCATGATACTTTTGCTCCCGTTGCAAAGCTCGTCACTGTTTGCTGCTTATTAGCCTTTGCTGTGAAACAACATTGGATCATCCAACAACTCGATGTCGACAATGCCTTCCTACACGGCGACTTACATGAGGAAGTTTACATGTCCGTTCCAAAAGGCTTTGCCAAGCTGGGTGATAGGCGTGTCTGTCGCCTGCGGAAGTCACTTTATGGTCTCAAATAGGCTTCCCGAAATTGGTACAGCAAGCTTGCAAGTATCTTGTTGGAGATGCGCTACACTCGATCCAAGGCTGATCACACACTCTTCTACCATTGTGAAGGGGCTTTGATTCTTTGCTTGCTCATATATGTGGACGATGTTATCTTGGTCGGCAATAACGTCAAGTTCCTTAATGTGACGAAGGCGCGACTTGACAGGCAATTTGGGATCAAAGACCTTGGACATATCAAGTACTTTCTGGGAATCGAGGCAGCTCGAACCAATGAGGGTCTTGTTCTTAGTCAACACAAGTACACTCTTGATATAGTTCGAGAGTGTGGGAAGATTGGTTCTCGGCCATGCAGCTTTCCAATGGAGCAAAATCATCGTCTCCAATTGTCGGGGGCAACTGCAGCAGAACCCTCTTCATATCGGCGTCTAATTGGGCGCCTAATGTACCTCACGGTGACACGTCCCGACATCGCCTACGCTGTTAATGTCCTCTCTCAGTTCGTTAGTGATCCCCGACAGCCACACATCGACGCGGCTTCTCGGTTAGTTCACTACCTGAAGGCCACAGCTGGTCAGGGTATTCTTCTTAATCAGTTACAGACATTTCAGTTGGAGGCGTACAGCGATGCCGACTGGGGCGGATGTCCGATGACTCGACGGTCTCGGACTGGATACTTCATCACATTTGGAGGATCACCTATTTCTTGGCGGTCTAAGAAGCAGGATGTGGTTGCTCGCTCCTCGGCAGAAGCTGAGTACCGCGCAATGGCACTGACGGTTAGTGAAGTGTTATGGTTGCGTTGGTTGTTCAAGGATCTCGGTGCCCCACAGCGCGGACCCACTCCATTATATTGCGACAATCAAGCAGCCTTACATATCACACAGAATCCAGTGTATCATGAAAGGACGAAGCATGTTGAAATGGATTGCTACTTCGTCCGCGAGCGTTTCCAGTCACTTGAAATTCGACCCTGCAAAGTGTCGACCACATTACAGCTAGCGGACGTGTTCACTAAGGCATTGGGCTCTGATCGCTTTCGAATGCTTGTTAGTCGCATGGGTGTTCGAAATTTACACGATCCAACTTGAAGGGGGAGTGTTAGATATATACGCTGTACTTACCTTATCAAGTTGTATCTAAGTGTATCTTTGATTCCTTGTAAATAGGGATGCTTAGCTGTATTATAGAGTCTGAGACAATTAGGTATCTAAACCTAGTTTTGATGTAAGCCGACTTTGTAACACTATAAGGTGTAATCGAATACAACAAGCAAGGTTATTCTGACTTATGCTTTTCTACAAAACGAAGAGAGAAAACTATCACCAACGCAACAATTAAAATGACTCTTTTATTTTGAGGACGAGGGTTCACAAGAGTAGAATCCAATGGTGATTGTGTTAATCCCACCGTGTGAAAGTTGATAAGGCGCTGATTTGGCCAAATGGATAATGGAATGAGATAAGGTCACAAGATGTCCAATTTAGAGGATGCGATTGGGCCTCCCACAAGCAAACAAGTAGCTTATATCAAAACAACTGGTAAAGTCCATGCAAATAAATAAATCCATAGTTGACAATGGAAAGTAAAACCTACAACAAATTGTAAGGATAATTTATTTTTGCTTCATTCGTTTGTTCCCTTCTGAGCCATAGCCACTTTATTTCCATACCAAATGTTGCTGCTCTGTTCACTGTTCTCCTCCTCCTCCTTGGAGAGGAATTGCCTTCTCGGACCAATTACAATAGAAATCTTTAAGGTCATGGGTTTCGTGTGAAATTAGAGTCTAAAACTGTGTTTTCAGAGCTCTAAAGCTTACACTCTTTTTCTCCAGTGTTTTTTTCTTATTAAATTTTACGGGACAAAATTTAAACTAGTTCTGTAAGTACAATCGTATTCATTGCACACTTGTTTTATATGTAATATTTAAAAATTATTACATGTATTAAAACTTACAATTTTAAAAACATATATAATGAAGCTATATATCTCACGATAAAATTAAAATATGTGGTTTAAAAAACATAAAGCGCCAAAAAGAGCATTTGACATTGAAACACGGATAAATTGACCGAGTTATAGATTTCAATCTTCGGGCTGCCCATTTGGCATGCCTGGTGCCCTGGGCTACAATGTGATCCAAAGCCCGATATGCTTATTCAATTGTTAATGCAGGCCCAAGCCCAGTGTTCATTCTCCGACTCATCCAAGTACATGTATGATTCCTTTATACAATTTGTTCCAATTCTTATTACTATCAGACTCTCCAAACGAATTTTTACGGAAATCAGATATTTGGGGATTTGAATCATCGGAGAACAGAAAATCACGACGTTTCAATATCAAATTGTATATTTATAATTTTTTAAGTTGTTATTCTTTTCTTTTGTGACTTGTATTTTCTTAAATAAAACCTTGAACTCGAATTTGCTGAACAACCCAGAGACTACTGAGAACCTGGTTTGATTTCATTATTACATCTCAATCAGTCTTCTGTTCTATTTAATTTGGAGGAAGAACAATCTACCCCAAGAATTTTGGGAGGGCAGAATAATATTTGGGGGAAAGAGGTAACTTCATGACAAAAAACAAAGAAACCATCAAGGTAATAAATTCTTGCGATGACTAAATAGAATACAGTCATTTGCTGTTCACATCAGGAACCAGGGTTTATTAATTCTAACTAAAGAGAAAAAAAAAGGAACAAAGAACATAAAATAAGATAGCTTGATGTACCGTCCGAATTCCATTTTTTTTAGTTCCAAATTTAACAAACAAATGAACAGTTAAGGAATAGATAACTCTATCACTGATGGAAAATTTCACATAACGGGCATAGAGCATCCCATGCATTCAATATACTCCTCCTCATCAAATTATCTGGTGGAATTAGAAGAAACCATATAAATTAAGAAAAATGGAGCTCATGTGTGGGTACCTTCGCTAAGAAAAAAAAACATTGGAGATAATTAATTCACACTGGTCAATGATTGTATACAAACAAAAACTGAAAAAGTACCATAATCTACCAAAAGTTTTACTATACAATTATCTCAGACAAATAAAGAAGAAAGAAACCACACTAATACATGCAAGAAATAAGCAAGACCAATCCAAATCCAATCAACAATACCGCTACCCTGAAACTATCTTCTATCAATACATATGCTCCTATGTTAGATTAATTGGCACCAACCTCTCCATGCTAGTTACCTCGTCCGGATTCGAACCCTGATCGTCCACATGAATCCTTACAAGAATTTCCAAGTGTGTCTCATCATCTCTTCCACTTCCACCTATAAGGCTGCTGATCAAACCAGCTTGAACACAAGTTGTGATCAGGTGCGGTTGTGTATTGGATCCGACCCTTTTTTCACTTTTCTTTCGCTCGATTGGATCCCAACTGAAGAAGTCTGCAGCTTGTGATCGCTACCTTGCACGGTCATGTCCTCGAGCCCACGTATTCGGGTATTCGGCCCCGAGCTTGTCCTCCCTGCTATTGCTTCGACGGTCGTCAAGCCTTGCGCAGACCGAAATAGCATCGGTAACAAGAACAAACCGGTGAGAAGGAAAGCTACCACCTTGTGAGAGGTAAAAAGGGCCATAAATTTTAATTTTCTGCTCTGTTCTTTTCTTTTCCTGGGTTTTGGTTTGATGAGAGCGTTGTTGTTTATAACAATGGAGGAACGAGGGAATAATGGCAAGTTTGATCTGATCACATTGTGATGCCTTGAGCTTCTGTTCCAATGTTCCATTCCTGTAGAAGATGTGCTTGTTATTTATTTATGCGGTGTTTTGGATTTGGGGAGTGTACTTGCAAAAAAACAAAAGATTTAAGAGAGGAGGGAGGAGGGGGCCCAAGAGTTGCAGATTCTGCAGCAAATCATGAGGACATTAAGGAAATGATGATTTAATAAAGCAGTATTTGGAACAATACCTTTCATGACGCCAATTATTTTTTTAAGAACAACAAACATTTAGATCAATCGGTGAGATAATTATTTTAGCTTAATTTGAGTATTTATGAATTTTATTTTATAAAAATATATTTTAAAGAAAATTTTAAATTTTAAATTCTTTTATCTAATTTTAATTTGAATTAGCTGGCTCCTAATACCAACTCCTCTTTATCCATATCCCATCAATTTGTTCCTTCCTACTGCTTTTGTCTAATGTAGTGAATGTAACAGTGGAGGCTGAGGCTCCATTCAAAAAGAAGAAAAACCAGGGGAGGCACCTACCTGTCCATTGGGAATGCTGTTGTTGAAACTTTCTTCAATTTGCCACGTTGGCCAAACTATCTTATGATCAAGTTTTATTAACAAAAATGTTAAATTACTCATAGGCCTTGATCTATGTAATAATTATTAGTAAGTTTCAAAAAATTATTTTGGTGTCTTCACTTTTTTGTTTTAGTATTGGTCTCAGAGGTTGGATGTTGGTCTTGAATATCTGGTTGAAGTATATCAAGAATTGAAATTATTATTTTGAACAAAGAATAATGACAAACAACAACTAATGAATAGTAGAGATTCTATAAGTGTTTATGTCCTAAAACATGGACTTGCCGGTTATTTAACCGAATAAGACAGACATCACTAACTATAGTCGACAGTTCCTAAACCAATTTTTTAGAGACATGATCATGTATTCTCAGTGCAGATTATGATCCCAATATTCTGTATTGGCCAAGCACGTGTCAATATTTGCTCTGCCCAGCGTTTCTCAGAGGATGTGGAAGGCCATAAATAAGCATTTTTATTCTAAGGCAAAACTTCACATTGAAACTTCATAAGAATATGATCAGATTTTTTTTCGGGTGAATATTTAATATGATCAGATCTTATAGTGGCAGTACACATATATTCCTTTGCTGTCAATCTAGATCTTTTAAATAGCACCAAACGCCCTGTGGCATAGATCCGAGTTCCAGTCTAAGGACATATCTGCGCTCAAATTTAGTTCAAATTTTTTTAATAAAATTTATTGGTATGCTTAGCAAATTACCATGCCTTTGGCTCTAAGAAAAAAGTTATAAGAATGTGGAATGTAAGTGACCTTTTTTGAAGAGAGAATACAGCTGACCTGGCTACAAAAGAAACAAATACTTGCTTTTTGCCCATTTCAATTCTAACACCTTTCTCTCCAACTTCAGTATCCCAGGTCTATTTTCTATGCAACTGAAAAAAAAAAGACATACTTGTTTTCACGAGCTAAACGTGTTTTTTTGCTTTACTTTTACATACCCTTTTCTTTACGAAGTTAATTTATTAACAACAATTACTTATAATAATTTGCAATACAATTATTCTCGTATAATTAAAAAAATTCAAATTTAAAATATTGAGAATACACACGTAATAAATACTCATAGAAAAATTTATTCGATTTTAAAATGTCTTACTTAGACTCAAAATATGATTAATCAGTTTAGTAGATGTATGCATAAAAAGTGGTATAAAAAATGGGTTTTTGGAAGGGCTTCATTTAGCAATTTGTCAAATTATTTTGAACAATGTTTTAAGAAAAGCCACATTCCAGCCCGATCTCTCCTATGTCCATTACTTATGAATACCATCTTTCCCCTTTACATTATTTTTCCCTTTACAATCTGTTGCCGCCATTATAATCGTAAAATAAAAATAACATGTAACTAAGAACGTTGTAAAGGCATCAAATTCTGCCACTTTAGTCTGATCGGCTGCCATAATTTTTTGGTTTATTTATATTCGAGTTGTGCCTCTAGATCACTTCTAAAAAAAGTTGTGCCTCGAGTTGAAGGGTGACTAGAATAGTGTTGGTCCAAAACTCTAGATTAACCCGATCAAAGTAGAATGTGCTGCCCTATAATATGCTGATTCTTTGGCTTTTTAATCACCCAATCATATGCTCATGTCTACCTTGGGGATAACAATGACTCTCACCTGATTCGTTTCTTGTCATTTCCATGCTAAATAGACAGATTCACCAAATAATTGTCATTTTTTTCTTTTTTTTTCCTATAAAAGATTATATTCTGATTTTATTCAATTCAATTTGGATACGAGAATTCGATGTTATGGAACCTATTTCATGGCATAAAATTACAAGTTAGTTGCTGCTACTTACCAAGAAAAAAAATAACTGTTATACTAATTCCTAATTTTCAGTATCAACAGTTATTGATTCAATTTATTTGTTCATCAAGATGTGATAAACTCCAAAAGCGTTTTAGTGTCCGACCTTGACTTCAGAGAGAGAGAGAGAGAGAGAGAGAGAGAGAGAGAGAGAGAGAGAGA
>SOPF01026527.1:0-11749 GCA_012979155.1 Hypericum perforatum | reverse complement strand
AGAGAGAGAGAGAGAGAGAGAGAGAGAGAGAGAGAGAGAGAGAGAGAGAACAGTATTTAATTATTTTAATGCTAATATCCATTTATATTCCGATATCAGTGTATAAAATCACCATAAAATAAATTATTCTTGGTAAATAAGAAGTCTTGGATACATGCTCTCTGCTTATTAACAATGTATTTATTTTAAGAAGATCATAACAATATTTTTTTTAATATGAATTAATCAATCCATTAATTAATACTAAAATACGGTCTCAAACCAATGGGACATTTGCATTCCGAAGAACAGAACAAGAAAACATGCGATCATGACTTTTTGTCCACTATTTACCTCCCAAACCTGTGCTAGATTGGAAGACACAGAAGGATGGAAGTGTGTCCTTTTCCCTGATAGCGTGGGTAACGAGATCCAAATTGATTTAAAAAATATGTTGAATTTAAATTCTAAAGATTGAAAAGAATATCGGTTCAACACCATTAGAACTTGCTTTCGCTGGTTAGTATCAACATATGTATTTTGTATGGTACGCAATTGGGTACAAATTGGGTACAGGCATGACGTGAAATGTACCATACATGCATGATGTGATAGGACAAGCCGATAAATGCTTATGGTCTACGCACGCACAACCACCTAATAAATAAGGATGACTCATTTGTAATTTTGAGGAAAATTAGGACTGAAATGGTATGCGAGTGTCCTATACTATACATAACTCACGTCGCAAGGGCAAAACGGTAGTTGCCATAATCCATGTGCTACCTAGAATGACTTATTTCTTTTAGCCAAAATGATATGTTTATGTTAGTCGAAATGACATATTTATGTTAGTCTAATAATATCTTTCTATTAGTCGAAATAATAAAGTATAGTTAATCAAAATGACATAGTACATATAGTTAGTCAAAATAACGTGTTGATGTTAGTTTAAATGTCGTGATAATGCTTATCAATCGTTATAACTGGGTCGAGAGTTATCATCCTCTACCGACGTCATCCTTCATCATTGTCTTATGTCGGAGTTGGCCAGTGAGGGGGCAACAACGAGAGTTTTTGACTTTCTAACCTCCAACGAGACGAGTCTCTTCACGAGCGTCATCAGATCTACCGCTGGTCATAAGATCTGCTAGTCATCGTTCAGTTTGGCGATAGCATCGTCAATTCTGTCGCTAGCGCCAAACCTAGAGATTCCTAAGAGTAGAGGTGATAGCTTTAAGATTGGGACATACTGAGATACCTAAAGGAAGAAGAAGTTTAAGCAGAAAAATGAGGGAGAAAACAAAAAAAAAATGAGAAGACAAATGACGTAAGTACCTTTTCAAATTGAAACTTAGATCGTTCGATCCTTTTTTTCATGTATTGTACGACCTGAATTCAAACTCTTACTGTATATACCAAGCCTATTAGGAACCTTATCCAATCCGACATCTATTTTTTTCCGGTGTAGATCCTCGATGTTGGTTTGGCCTTAAAAGTATTCAATAGGTAGCTTTTTATCGAGTGTTTCCATTCATTGGCCCTTAAGTTTCTTGTTACAACGGTCGATCTTAGCACAACGAGCCCGACGATTGGTTCAATGACCAATCAAAAAGAGCAACACAAAAAAGGAAAAGCAAATTAAAGGCAAAGTATTCATTTTTGGAACCGGAGTGGTGGATCATGCTCACTTCTCTAGGTGATCACTTCTTTTGGCATGTCCAGGACCAAAATTTTCAAGTCTGAATTCTGAGAAATCATTTGTACAAAAATTACGTGTAGAGAACTTTCTAACTGTATCCGCACAGGTCAATCGCTTATTGGGTATTCGTATACTAGGTAGTTTCGAAAGAAAAAACTATATAGCATTAGTTTGGAAACCTTAAATTGGTGGCATTACACAAGACAAAAGTCACAGAACGAGGTTGAGAGAGATCATACAAAGTAACATATAAATACAGGAGAAAAGTCGAACTAAGGAAAGAAAGCCAGGCCAGATAAGGATCCTAGTACTTGGAACCAGATCCGAGATAGAACTTGCTTCTTCTAACTTATCTGTCATATTTACACAGAGATAAAGAAAAGAAGATATCCATTGAAAGGTTTAATGTCTTTTCTGACGCTCTCCTGTGCCATTCGGTCATAGCGACAAGCTTAATTGACTCATACATATCTTTCACTTGCGTTTGCTCTCCGAGATCTCTTGCAGAAATCGTGATACGAATTAAATCTGCCTCCGGGGATTAAACGGGTAGCTCTTGGTGGGGAGTTGGGGATACTGCAGGTGCTATTGCAAACTGCAGACGACTATGTTGCCCCGATTGTAGAACAAAAGCAACTTGCGTCGCTGCCAGTGCTGCTGCTGCCTCCTGTTCAATGAAGTCAGGTAAGCAATTTAGGCAGTTTCCAATGCAAGAATTACGACAAAGAAATACACTGTTTTCATAACAGAAAATGAGAAAATGCGGTACGTAAATGTGTTACTCACTTGTCTTTGCCTTCGACGCTGCAAGATGCTAATGGCCCAAGCCATAATGTAGCAAGGCAAAAGAAATCCTGCCGCTCGAAGTAAGAAAAGCTGCCGAAGACAAAATAGCACACGAGATTTATGAGCCAAACAATCCAACAGACATGACTGGTTATAACAATGTGATGGCTCCTATTCCACTTACAGAAAAGAACGTCGAAACATCACCATCTCCTTCGGCATCAGTACCAGACAAAGCATGTCGCATGAGTAGAAGGGCCATCAACTATAAAATAGTCAAATACAAAAGTCAGATTTATATGGATTTTGTGGCGAGAAAGGGGAAAAGTGTTAAGGAATGGTCATTAAATAACGTCAAAGCTCGCAAAATTGTAAATCAGTTCGAGTTCTTACTATGAGAGCCGCAGAACGGCAAAATGCTGCTCCACTGGCATTGGAAGCAGCATACTCATCATACTCAGCCTCAAGAAAATGGCGTTCAGCCTCTGCAATTGCCAAAAGACGAGGGTCACGAAGATCAAGAGGAGTTCCAGAGATCGTCCAGCCTCCACTGCAGAAGAACAATAATTCAAAAAAATATTTAGAATCTCCAATAAATCATCGTTTCACACGTTTAAAAAGAACAAGCTTCCTGGAATAAAATAGACAATGAATGACCCAACTCTGCACCACGCACCCTACTAAGCGCACCCAAGTTCAAACGTGAAGCCCAATAGTAAACCAGAAACTTTTACGATTAGAGATACTCCAACTTACCCAATGTCGATGGCAGTATCTTCATCCTGAGGTGGACGAGGAGGCGCAGTGTAGCCAGACTGGTACGGCTATCCACGAAATAGAAAAAAGTTAGTACAGCACATAGAGAAAAAGTCGGGAAACAAAGCAAAGAAATCAGAGACAATATAACCAGACATACCTGATGACAGATCTCACAAGTAATGTCCCCTTTCTCATTGCACCAATGCTGAACACACTTCCTATGAGCATACTGCAAAACAATAAAAACCATCAAATCAGCTCAAAAGCTCGAGGTCACGGCTGGCAAATGACCCGAATGAAGACCACAAATTGCAATTCAACTCAGCCAGATTCTCGATCCCATCTTGCAACCGATTACTCAGCGAAACAAATAATCGGATAACCTAACAATTCATTAACCCGAACTGGATGATCCCCAACATTAATTTGATCGATCTCAAAACCCCAAGCCCCCAAACGAATTCGCCTCCCTTTTCCCCCTTTCTACTTCCAATTTGAAGCAAATCCAAGACCATCCACCGAAAGATTCGCACGATCAAATCTTTTGCAAACATCAATGGTTGAAATAGATATAAATGGAAAATGGAATATCTATATATAATTTTGATTTTAATATTTAAAAAGGAAAGCGACCTTGAGGCTGCCGCAACAGGAGCAGGGGGACTCCAAATTGGAGATGGAATCCTCCTCCTGGCATATCCGGCACTCCGCCGCCCCAACCAGCGGCTCCTCCTCTTCCTCCGCCGCCGCCGCCTCCGCCGTCTCCTTGTTCTTCAGGCGGTCCACGTACAACACCACGTGATCGCTCATCCCTATCGTTTTTTTCTAAAACTTTAATCCAACTACTCCGATTTTATTAATTTCTAGGCTGCGGAAAGAGGATACGCGTTTGGCGATCTATATATATTAAGGAAGGTAGGTGTGTTTTGGGGTAAGTTGAAACGACTGCGTTTTAGAGGAAGAGAAACCGCGTTTTAGAA
This sequence comes from Hypericum perforatum, assembly GCA_012979155.1. NCBI lineage: Eukaryota > Viridiplantae > Streptophyta > Magnoliopsida > Malpighiales > Hypericaceae > Hypericum > Hypericum perforatum. The sequence continues at coordinate 7,543 of SOPF01026527.1, read as the reverse complement.
CAAGAACAGTAGAAAAGCCTCTCTGTTTCGCCTGTTCTGTTTTGTTTTCTCTCTCTAAACTGTATTTCGCGTTATTCTGAAAAAAAAAAGAAGAAGAGAGAGTTATGTTGGTCTGTTTGTTTTGTTTCTTAATTTAGGGAAATGTATAAATAGGTTTCTGGTTTGGATGATTTAGGACTATTTCTTCGTCTGCAAGCGTTAATAAATAGACGTTGAATTTGAATGATGAAGTGCTTTTCTTTTGTCTTCCTTTTTTTTTAATTTAGAAAGGAATTCTTGTTTTTGGCCGCCATTGTAGAATATATATATATATATATGCCTATTTGTACTTTCCTAATCTATTTTTATGAACTAAATGGGCTTGATTATTTTTTGAAAAGAAATGAGCTTGATTCTAATTTTCTCTTTTTTTTGTGCCACCCACTATCTGAACATTTTTTGTTGATCGGATGATTTTAGATTTAATTAAAATACAATATTTTAAATATGTTAATTTCTTCGTGTATAACAATTTATTTAAAATGATTAGATAATTTTTTAATGTGGTTTAGGATGGATGATTAAGAGGAAGTGTGGAGGAAGGGCCAGTCCCGTGAGTCCGTGACGGTTTCCCCCTGTCGTTGGAAACAAAGTGGAGGGTAATTTGGGCAACACACTCTTTGAGTTGCCGCGTAAGACGACCGACCGGGTGTCTTGTCTTTTCCTTTTCTTTTTTGGCTTCCCATTTTCCGTTTTGGACCTTTTGGTTGATAAAGTCAACGGATTACTTATTTATAGCGAATCACTAATACCCTGCCTTCACTGACTCGTTCAACTAATTAATGATATTCTATTGGCAACTTGTTCGGTACTTTCCAGGCCAGATGATAAAAAAAAAATAAAAATTTAATCATATTCTATTGAAGATGGACATCAGAGAAAGTTCGTGATCACTACCGTATCATTGAATTTCCCGTTGTAAATATGTAGCATAAATCATTTAGTACAAGTAAATGTACAAGACGATATGGCATCCCCTAAACCATTTCGAATCCTGAACTGTAATGTCATGCGTAATCTTCCATTCCAAGGTTCCTCGACTCGAGTCGACTCATCACCCGGAGAGAAACTTACCTCGGCGGGACAAACCTCGGACAGCTTCTAAAAGGGTGACTGCGCAGCAGACTTGCAGGAGTCAGGAGGTTCAAGAACAGCTACCATATCGACCACGGGCTTCCTTGCAAGCTGGCTGCAGGTCAAGGTAAAAATTGCACAAGACGGATCCCTACGAACTTCTGCTGATGCGAGTTACTATGTACCTTCCTTTTTCCAGGTCATAAATAGTCTTCAAATGCGGCTTTCTCCACTTTAATATAGACCATACGACGAAGATCAACAATAGGGCGATTGCGATTAGGGAGAAGAGTGTCGGGGAGTCGTCGCTGATAATACTAGTCATCCGATCAGCACGTTGTGCATCAAAGTTGGCGGTGTTGTGCAAGATGAAAGCACCCAATGCCCAATCAAGCGGAATGTTCCCAACCTTGTTTGCATACTCAATCCTGTTTGGAAATGGCATAATTTTAACTCTTTGTAAATATGGTCAAACTTAAAAAGTAGATCACGACAGCATTAGTGACGAACAATAATGGTTCAACTGGCCAATCTATCTGGTTCCAAGCCATATATATACTCTAGGAAAGCTCATGCTATGGTTTCACGGAGAACAATCAGCTAGAGATAATTAAAAAAACACATACCTTCCATCATTCAATGAAAATCCAAGGCTGTCATGAAGTAGAGCAATGATATATGCAGAGGAGAAGCAGTAATGCATAAGATCTTCGTCATGAAGTGATGACAATTTGTGCTTCCTTTTCAACCTTGACCACTCCTGCCCGCAAAATTCTTGTCCGGCCACAATCAAATCAGAAAGGAGTGCCCTCCGGCCCAATCCAAAAAACTGTTCAACAAGAAAAAAAGTGAGGAAGATTAGCATCTTTGATTACAAGGAGTCGTCGGTAAAAATATGTAAGGCAGGCCGACATCTATCGTTTCCCATTTCAACTGAAGAAGGTTGGACGATAAAATGGCCACCAAAAAAAATTCAGTACCCAACCTATCTGGAAGAGAGAACAAACCTTTGATGTGTAGAAGAAATTTTCAGTTGCCAAGAATTTCCCTTCAAGCTTGGGCATAAACGACGACCCTATCTCACAGCGCTGATAGGAACAATTTTCTGCACATCAGGTTACACAGGCTATCAATACGCTTATGCAAAGTAATAAACATGAACTCCATTGATAGAGGTTGCATGCATAGGAGGCATAATGAATAAGATCATAACCTTTCCCTTTCTGTAACAGCATAAAAGCCGCAGACCTGCAGTCGGAGAAGTTACCCTTTGGGTGAAGAGTAGTGACATACCCACTTTCTTCACTCAAAGAACCTGGTGACAGCTTCCATGACTCAGACGGAACCAAATAGCCCTTTGGTGTACACGGATCTTTAATTATTCTTTTCTCAAGCATATTAGTAGCTGCATGATTGGAGAAAATGTAAAGACTTTGAGTAAGATAATAAGCCTAAGCCAAAACATGAGCAGTCAATTTGCATGGATCCAGAAAAAGACGAAATCAAACATGGACCAAAAACTGAAGCGAGACACAGAAAGTATAGCAGAGATTCTCGTTGCTTATGATGGCAAATTAATCGGGCAAGAAGGCTATTGCATTATCCAGTGACTGCAAGATATAATTCACCAGACTGCACAGAGATCTGGTTACATCAACTGCATGATTTTTACCTGATCGATATTCTCCTGATAAAAGTGATTCTCTAACCGCTTCATACGCAACATTCTGCAGTGTCAAATACAAGTCTTTAATAAGGTTATAAACCACCCCTGATCAGAGAGAGTAAACATCTATTCAAACAGGAGCATTCAACAATGTTTACCTGCCCAAAATGAAGAAAGCTATGGCTATAGATGGAATAAGTCACATTCCTGAACATAACGGTCCTTGCAAACTCGGAAGGCACCGGTTCACTCGTAACAAAAGTTACCTGAAACAGAAAATTCCAAATGCTAAGCGTAAGTGTTAGGGCTCCAAAATTCTCTTCCTTCCTAGATCGGCAAATAGTCATTGTCTTTAAAAGCCATTAAAGACGAGGACAAGCGGAGGGCACGACTGAAGCTTACGAATACAAAAACCGAACCTGAGCAGAAGCCCCGCCAAGTTCGATGATCCCGGTGGTCTGCGACGGATCCGCCCCAAGAGTACCAAGCGCGTAATTAGCCACCACCCAAGCATATAACCCCTCATCAGACCCTAATCAACCATCAACAAAGAACAAATCAAAATCGAAAACAGAAAAAATTACCAAAATGCCACGCGACGGTTATTCCAAAGCAATGTGCCTGCCTACCAGGGATAACAGAGGCCCACTCGTCCTTGAACTTAAACCCGGACCCTCTCAGGACCCGGCGACACTCCTCCATAACCCGGCCCTGATCAGCTGGGTCGAGCAGCCGCATCCCTGCCGTAGCCATCAGCCGGACCTCCGTCTCCCCCCAGACCGCTTCCGGAACCTTCCGCCTCGCGAACTCCAAGAGCTCCCTCAACGACTCCCCGGCCCCCACCGGGTCCCCCGCGTAGGACGACAGCCCAGGGTTCACCCTAAGCGCCCCCTCCTCCACGATCTCCCCGTCGCGGTACGAGATGACGTGGATCCGCGTCCCAGTGCTCCCACCGTCGACGACGAGACCGTACAACAACTTCCGGGAGCCGGAAAAGGAGTAGAGATAGAACAGGGAGGCTACGGCGAGGACGGCGGCGACGGAGGCGACGAGGATGAAGGAAGCGACGGGTTGGGCCGGCTTGGACTTGCCGGGGCGAGGGTGGAGGTGCTTGTGGATGGGGTCCATGACGACGTCGTCCTTTCGGTTGTTGTGTTCGTGGTGGCGATTCTGGGGGCGGGTGTGTGGTCGTCGCATCAAAGAGGAGGAGGGGTCATGAGGGAGCGGGTGATCGGTCGTCTACGTCGGGGATTCGGCTCCCTTTCCTCCTCCTCCTCGTCGGAAAGGGATTAGTGTCGTGTGTCGGTGATTCCTCCTAACGAGAGAGGACTCCTTTTCTTCCTCCCTCTTTTTTATTTTGTTTATTTTTGTTTTTTTTTTAATTTTCCGATTGTTGTTTGTTTGCCTAGTTTTCTTTGATGGTGGTGGGCTTGGGCCTCCGGATTTGTGTGTTGGGCTAGTTACCATGCGGATTATTTGAGATTTGAGGGAGTTAATTTTTTTAATAAATATTTACCAACATTCATTTCATAAAAAAAACCCTCAAATTTGGGACACAATTTTCTCAATTTTCAAGTGATCCTTGCATGTTGCATCTTATGTAATTAGGATCCGTCGTTGTCTTTGATTCGAATTTTTTTTATTTATTCCATTAATTAGATTCAAACTTGAAACTTTTTTTTCTTCGTTAAAGTGAAGAAGCCCATGCGATTTTAATCGGTCCAAACGTAGAAAGCCCACCCAAGGAAGCTAGTGAAGTCTCCCTCCCAATACTTAGTCTCTCCTTAATTTGTTTAGGGTTGTCGTATGATGTGTAATTTATTTAATTACGATTTTTGATTTGTTTATTTAAGGCATTGATCTTGACTCGAATTAATAAGAATTTTTGAATGATTTTAAAATTCTTTAATAAATATATTATATCAAATTCGAGGTTTTGTGATTAGCTATACCTATTTTCTGCCAGTCGTGGCCCTTGGTGGAAAAATGATCACTTTCTTCTGTTTGATCTTGCTGGGCGATTTAGGGTATCGTTTTTGGAATAAAAATCACCTCTCCCCGTCCACTACTCAAACATATAATTAACGTTCTCTACTTTGAATTGGATCAACCCTTAAACCCTAACCATGTGAATTTGAAGACGATGAAATCAATTAATCTGTCACAATATTGTCGACTATTAGGCTATTAGCTTAGTATAGTTGTTGTCTATTAGTGTACGTGTTCAAATGATTTGTAACTTAATACTATAAGAAGTTACTATTATTTTAAAGATTTAAGATTCAAGTTTTGACATTATTGTGTTATTAAATTTTACTTATAAAGAAATTGTATGTGATCATCTTCATAACTCACTTTAAAGTTTACGCAATTTTGTTACATAGTCGCAACCAATTTGAGACAAGCTTGATTTTGTCTAAATCACCATCTACTCGTCCCGTAAATACAGAGATCTTTTTCTGATCATTGAAAAACTGATCTAGAAAAAAAAAATAAAGATCCTATGTTTGGCTCGTGGGACTTTGAAAACTAAGAGTTTTTTATTTTCTCAGTTAATTTAAAAATTGTATAATTATAATTTTGGGGAAATTACAGTTTGCTTATAAAATGACCTTTGGACTATCCGATGGCGAGGCATATGCTGACTAGATTTTGGCCACCAGAAAATTAATGTCAAGGGGTCAATAATCCTCTTTAAGAGAGTACAAAGGACTAATTGGTCCAATTTAAAGTAGATGCTACTGATTTTTCTTAGCAAGTACAAGTAATTTTTATTCGTTGTTTTTTCAATTGGTTGGGTGGATCATGGATGTTTAGCTGGATGATTAAACACACAAAACGTTTTTTTGGAGACTGCCCCACTCGGATCTCCTGAATCTCAAATACAGTTATAAACTATTAGTTAATAATACTCAGCTAATAATTATTATTCGATCTCATGATTTATGTTTTCTATTCTTGTCTTTATCTTCCCCTTTTTTGCGGTTATATATTACACTCATAAAATGACATACGTAATTACTGTACGAGAAGGTGGTGACGTTTGAGCCTTAATTTGCTCTTAAGATCTCCCATCCTTTTATGGTTTGAGCTTATACATGCGTCTATAATTGGCTTAGACAATAATATCATACTAAGGATCCTTTAATTTCTTTTCTTTGGGATCTGTCAAGGAATCAAGGAAAGCAGATGAGATGACATAATTTATAAACTTGTGTGGATGAGGCGAATCCCCACTTCCCCATAAATAAGTAATGTTGCTTCTCGTCATATTCAACTAATACATATAAAATACTTAACCCGATGTTTAATTATCCGATTTAATTATTAAAAATGACATAATAACTAATTACACGTCCAAAATAAGACAAAGAAACCAAGGAAGATGTGTCTGTTTTAGGAATTACATTTTACTCTTTTGTGGATAAATAACGTACATGTCAATTACAGGAAAATTGATTGACATAAATACTCGGAATTTTTCAATTGGTGTAAAAAAAAGAATAAGCACTTTATGTTATAAAGAAATAGTCGTGACCAAATTGATGATGCTTACCAGTTTTCCAACCACAAACTAGGCAAGTATATTCAAAGCCAACTTTATTGCTTCTTTTATCGGGCCCAAGCAATTTTTCTAAAGAGATATCCCATTCATCTTTTACCCAAATAGATTTTGGCTTTTATGTAAAGTTGCATCAAAATACTTGCATTATTGTATCAGTTAGGAGAATTTCGTCAACTTTTGTAGTTACATCTTATATCATGCCCAAGTATGGATAAAACAATATATTAAAAAGTATTTATATGATTATGGAAAAGAACTAAGGAGAGCATCCGCGTCACCATGCTTTACGGGAAATGGGAGGCAAAGGTAGTCAAAAAAGCAGATGATGTGATCAGACCATATTTCTCCAACGACATTGGTCGGAGGGGTAACTAGAGGAAATGTCTGAACCATTGGTTTCATTCTTCACACAAGGTTATTTAGTTTTGGGCCAATTAGTTTTCGAGAATAATTAATATATAGTTTATAATGAATTGGATTCTAATTATTCATTCTGTAAGATATAATTCTAATATTTATAAGTAAATTTATTTACCAAGATATAAATAGTTACATAAATTAGAATTTTGAGTGTCAAATTTTCTTATTTGAATAGAGATTATAATCGAATATTTCGTTATACCTTGCCGAAGTAATATTCATTGGAAAGCCGTCGGCAAGAAAAAAGAATGCCAAATATAATTCTGACAAACATGGCATGAGAGAAGAAAAAAAGCAAATTTCCCAAACTTAGACCTAATATTTTTTATAACCTTTATTCTATGAAACATATTGTTAAACTAGGAAATTAATATTCCATTTATTATTGACAAATATCTTTTTGCGATGATTTGACGATTTCCAAAGAAACAACGGACTCACAAATTTAGCAATATCCCAATTTGCTAGGAACGGAATTAGCCAGCCATAGCTTCAACTTCATTCCAATCAACGCGCAGTAATTGGTTATTTCAAGATTAAGTAAATAACAACCAACGAGAATCTAGAGTTAGTTATATTTTTACGAAGAGTACTCAATTCAAGTTTTTGAAACACATGAGCGATATCACTTATCAGTCTATTTTGATACAAATAATATAAAATTATGTCACAGATAGCTAGGTAGTTGTACATGCATGTGAAGTGCATGAACAAACGAGAAAAAATAAAGGGCACACGTCTCCCCCTCCGTGGAAACTAAGATCCCCCTCTGAAATTGA
>SOPF01026526.1:49905-70201 GCA_012979155.1 Hypericum perforatum | reverse complement strand
TTGCTAGATTGCATATTCGTAGATATTTTGTTATGTGGTCTAGCGCCGGTCACCGACCTGAGTTTGGGTCGTGACAGATCGCTACCAAAAGCTTTGTAATATGCTAAATGATTGACGAAAATTTATTAGATACTTTGATCAATTTTATTTATTAGGTAAATTAAGAAGGCCATTTTTCAGTCTTATATTTTCGACTACAAATTTGTATATATGCACATGAAGTCTGCTCTGTGCTTGAAACTAAAAGTTACTATATTTAGGCAAAACATAACAATAGAAGGCTGGCTTTGTGGGCGGCTGATTTTGATTTTTTACAATTAAAAAAATCAATTATTGTTAGTGACCGACAGAAAATTAAGATAAATAATTGCTGAGTAAACTACCCTGAATTTTCGGGAGAAATTTGCCCTTCACATCAGTTACTGTTTCTTCAATTGAATATTCTTCTTGACGAATTTGTGCTCATTAGTCACGTTACAAAAAATATATTAACAGTCACGTTGTCATTTGCAGATTGGCTATTTTGATCTCGTGCATTTAATATATATATATATATATATGTATATATATATATATATCTAACAATTGAAAAATGAAAGTTTTTGATTAAAATAGAATAATATATTCACCGGTTGATCCAAATACTCGATATTCTACTTTCACATATTGTAATTACATCATAGGTCCTGGCTATACTCCATGAAAGTGATTGTTTGATTTCTTACGTCGCTTGCCCTAATTATTAGTTCAAACTTCAAAGGAGTAGGGAAAGATCCCCGTGATTTGTCTATAAAATATTGAAGTACTCAACTTGCAAAGGTCTACAAAGGAAAGAGAACACCAACACTTACAAAAAATGAGGCAAACATAATTTGGGACTACAATGCACATGTATCATTATATTTTTGTCACAATTATGTACACTGAATATTGAGTAGATCAATACATTCAAATTTGACATGCTGATAATGCCAATCTTTAAATACATATTTAACACGTTCGGTTACCAAAAGCTTTGTAATAAGATAATTGATTGATAAAGAATTATTAGATACTTTGATCAAATGTATTTATTAGGTAAATTAAGAAGGCTACTTTTCCAATTTTACATTTTCGACTACAAATTTGTATATATGCACTTGAGTCTGCCCTGTGCTTGAAACTAAAGGACACTATATTTAGGAAAAACATAGCAATAGAAAGCTGACTTCGTGGGCGGCTGATTTTTATTTTTTAAAATTAAAAAAAAATCTATTATTGTTAGTGACTGACAAAAAATTAAGATAAATAATTGCTGAGTAAACTACCTTGAATTTTCAGGAGAAATTTGCCCTTCGCACCAGTTACTGTTTCTTCAATTGAATATTCTTCTTAACGAATTTGTTCTCATTGGTCAGATTAAAAAAATATTAACAGTCACGTTGTCATTTGCAAATTGGCTAGTTTGTTGTAGCAAGGATCTCAAAAATTATTGAAAATTTTATTTTATTTTATTAAATGAAAATTAATGTTACTGATTATAACAAACAACTCAGAAACAATGATTTATAAATATCGTCCATCACAATAGATTTTGTACATTAAACTGAAATAATGTTACTGGTTATTAAGTGAATCCAACTAAAAAAATCCGGTCAATAATCAAAATATTTATATCCGATAAATCTAAAATCAGTGTAACTTATTAATATGAGTTGGTCTGAAATTATAAGAAATTTAGATTTACGAAATTTTAAATTCATAAAAAATGTTATTAAAAAAAACTGCCACGACAGAATAAAAAAAAAATCTGCGTTGCTTCATTTTTTTTTGTACAAGAAATTGTCACGCTAGGTGCCTAGCTCGAAATTGCGATGAGAATTCTAGAATATGTTATTGCAACATACTGGTATATGTCTTTTTCTCTAGTTTGAGTAATTTCTATCTTCCCCAGTTTCATACGGGAGGAAAATGTCACGAATAGGCCTGCCCCAGCCCTATCATTTTCACTAATAAATTAGACCTAAATAAAAGAGAAGAACAATTATTACAGTAGCCACAAGGGCTTATTCGACGAACTGTACTGTTCATTCCCAAAAGAATTTCGCATTCAGAAATTTTGCGTCTGACCATCTTTCGTTGAGAAATTAAATTAAATCGAACTCAAAATTGCCAAGGTGCCCACATGTATAACATAATTGAATATGGAAACTAAATATTCTTGTCATTTTGTTCAATCAAATTATTCACCACAATTTCAATATTTGTGTGGTCATATCTATCGCGAAACTAATGCTTATATTGCCAAATTTGCCATTGACCAGTCTTTAGAGAACGCTATTACTATTTATAATCAATTGATAAAATATTTACTTCCAAAAAATTTAATGACAATAATTCGGACATAGTCGAATAAAATTAACACGTTGGTTAATTTGCATCTATGCCTTGGGGGAGACGCTAAAAAGAGGGAGGCTGGATCTCTCTCCGTCGTTGTCGAAGCGAAACGAATGGCCAAGATGCAATCTAAAATCAAAGAAATGGCCAATCGTGTACGGCCATAGATTGCTCATAAAACATCATCTCGGGTACAATTATTGATTATTGAGAACTTGCCAATCACGAACTTGGAGAGCTTTTAAATTCTCATCCTATGTAATTGCGGCATCCGAAACGAGTAATCCGCATGTACCTGGAAATTGTACTTTGTTAATTCCATTATTTTTTTAACACGAGCAAAATTTTATGGTACTCCAAGATAAAGTATGGAGCTTAACATCCACACTAATCTTAACACCATCAATTAAATATATCTCCGACCACTATGCCTTGGATCAAACTTTGTGAAACATTGTATTGATGGTAATCACTTTGGAATTGAGGAAGTTCTCACAATTATAAGCTTTATATTCTAAAATTTTGAACTAACATTTTTACGTGAATTCAAATCGTCTAAAACTTAAATCAATTTCCTTAATTACGTAACCTTGTCCGTATACCTTGTTGTACTGTACTCCATCTCTTATAAATATAAATTACGGCCTTGGTGATTTGCAATAATGGAATCAACTTATGGAAACCGTACGGCTCCGATCACCAACCCTTCGAAATATCATCCTTTATATATTTAGCTGGCTGGCGAACAAGGTTCAGACAAACCAATTATAAATGTTTCTTCACGCCAAACAACATAACTAATCATAGATTATTATTTGTAACCACCAGGGTCATGATTAATGAGCTTTCATTAAAGTTGTTTTATTAGTACCAAGTTACAGTACTTATTCAGTCACAAGTCAAAGAACAGGTTTCCTCCGGAAAATTTCCACGCATATTTTTAAAATTAGCCAATCGGATTATTAAACTTGGGAAACACAATTTTTTTCCTCATCCTTTTTTTTTTAATTTCTAATGTGGTTGCAGATTTGCCAAGCGGTCCAAATATATACACGCAATTGCTAGGGGTCCATAGATTATATTCATACCTAGCTTCCTTCGCTGTATATTACTAAGCAGCATAGCCCCTAAGGGCATCCCTTAGTTTGAATTTATAACGTGATGCCAGCACCAATCACCGCAATTCATTTGCAATCTTATATAAAATTAGCGCTGGGGAAATGTTAATTAACTTGGATAGAATATAGTTCGTGAGTGTGAACCTCTAAGAAATTTCCCCAGAAGCTTCTATTGAAAATGGCTCTCAACTTAGTTTAATTTTTATACCACAATAATGTAAATTTTTTTTGGGATGAACCAATATGCAACATGTAAAAAAACCTGGAGTTAATTTATAACTCAAATTCCACTCCACATAAATTTTAATTAATTAAATTTGATAAATCTTCTAATAAAAAATAATGATATTTCATGGGTCTTGCCATTAGGTTTGAATAATATCAACAGCCAAGGCGCGTCAAGCCAAAAACCATGAAATTAGGTGGAAAGCGCCCACTTTATAGTCCAACGCCCGTATGAAATTAAAACCATTGGCTAGCTTTCTCAGTCTACAAATTATTAAAATTATACTTGACCAAAATATTATTTTTATTTAATTTATTAAAAGGAAAAAAATAACCAAGAGCAAACAACTAGGTACCTTTCTCTCCAAATCTCCTCGAAATGTGGTTGACAGTGAAACACACCCTGGTCCCTTTAACACTTTACTTAATGCAACCAAATATCAATTAACTTTCCCAAATTTCGATTAATCACAGTCATTTCCCACCCCCTTTAAATACCTTGCCACCCTCTCCTCTCCTCCTCGCTCACAAACCCATCTAATTAAATCGTAAAAGTTCCCTTTCCTTCCTCTCTCTCTCTCTCTCTCTCTCTCTCTAGAGAACACAAATTAGGGCAAAGTTATTACACAAAAAAAATGGATACAAGCACACAAGAGGTGGGAAAAAAACTATGGCGTATAATGAAAATAGTACTCTACATGTTAAGGAAAGGCATTTCCAAGACAAAGTTAATGTCCGAACTTAACTTGATGCTCAAGAAAGGCAACAAGCTCGCTGGTAAGGCTATAGGTCTCCTTACATCCAACTCCGACCACCACCACCACTACTCGGCCTCCTTGGCCTTCGGCTGCCGCTCGAACGACGCCCTCTCGTTCGTTTCTCCCCGAAGCAACCGCGAGTACGAGTTCAGCTGCAGCAACAGCCCCGCGATCGGCCACGCCTTTAACTTGAAGCGCAAGCACCACCATCACCACAACCACCGCCAACACAACTACGACTTTTTCGGGTCTCTTGGAAGGAAAGGAGCCAAGTACGATGACGTTTCGACCGTTGCGGCCGTCCAGAAGGTACTGGAGATGTTGAATGGTGGTGGTGATCAGGTCGGTGCTTCGCCGTTGGTGATGCCAGGGTTTGGGAAGAGCCCTATGGTCAGGCAGCTACGGATCACTGACTCTCCTTTCCCTTTGAAAGACGAAGGAGACAGCCAGCTCGTAAATATGGCAGCCGATGAGTTTATTAAGAAATTTTACAAGGAGTTGAACTCCCAGAAAAATGTCACGTCCTACCTTGAATCTCCAAGTTACCATGCCTGGTGGGGTAGTTGAAGTGTTCAAAAAAATGTCATTTGGGAAAAATGTTGGGAATGTTAACGTCGCAAAACTAAATTTATGTCACATTGGGTGGATTGGGTTGGCATGACGAAGGTGTCGAGATTGTACAAATTTTTAAGTGATTGGGTCATGCAGAATGTGACATTTTTTTTGGGGTGGCTAAGACGTTCCAGCTCCTACGGGAGCTAATCATCTCATAGGATGGTTAAGTGCTTGGTTGCTATGGTGTTAATTACCTTTTTTTTTCTTTTTGGTCCTTATATCATATAGTTCGATCGATGTTTTCCGTGGAAGTAGTAAATAATGTTGGGTTTTGGTTCTATGTCGATTTCGGCTCTGGGTCCTGATATTAGCTGTCTCTCTTTATTCCTGTACTTGCATCAAATTATGGCTAGTCTAATAGAGGATGCTACCTTATTTTGCAAAATACAGTAAAACTTATCTTAATTAATATTTTTGGGACTGGAGAAAAATTAATGATTATCAATTATTTAAAGTTATTATGTAATAAAATTCTATCGTTTCCTCTAAAATTATTAAAATCGAGTTTTTTATGCAAAAACTACGTAGATACAAAACATTGTTTATATTCAAATCAGAATTTTTCTAACTTATAACACTATTCAAATATTATATTTGATTGATATATTTTTCTATAATAAGAGGCTAATCATAAGAATTATTTGAAGATAATTAAGAAATGGTGTAGAATTTATTAAACAAAAAGTAAAACATAAAACTCAACATTTTTTTATGTTTGTAAACTATGTAACAATATATATATATTAGTCAAGAATTCCACAATAAATGTTGTTGGGTAGCAATTTTCTATAATCTAGCTTATAAAACCTAACAACATTTATTGTGGAATTCTTGACACGGCATGTCAAATTGATTTGAGTTGAAATTTGAGGTTTCCCATGGAAATAATTAATATACAGTTGTGGTGCTGAGATTTTTTTAATGGAAGCTTGGGAGTTGTTGAGTTTTGACAGCTTTCTATGTCCTTAGATTTTCCCAGACAAGTTATAGATAGTTTTTCGACTTTAATTATATTTTTGTGTAGGTTGAAACGTCACACGCTATACACGAGTGGCACGGTGTTTAATTAGAAATTCAAATACAGAAATTGTAAAAATTATACTAGTGTTAACAATATACTTTTTCGTTTATGTGGAGAGAACTAAAGAAAAGAAAAACTAGGAGTGAGTATTTGAAATCTGAAATCATCTTAATTTCTTTTGGACCGGATATTTATAATTTTGGAACTTTTGGATCCAGATATGTATTAATTGAATAACCTTGTACATGTTTGTTGCACCCAAATGGATGGGCATATTATTATATGGTAAAAGACAAGCCTGGGAGTCGGTAAAGAATACAGAAGCATATTTCCAGCCCGTACAGAATCTTGGTCGCGAGTTTCCGGATCCACCACACCAGCTCTTAATTATTTATTTTCTCTGAATCTTATAATATTACATGCCCTCGTTTTGCATATTTTGCCAAAAAAATATGAGTTTGTTTAATTACTGGGTCTACCGTGAATTAAATGATTATGAAGAAGTCTTCTGATCGTATTATATTATATCTTGAATTATTGTCACAATTAATAATTGTCTTGGTCTGATTATTACTATAGTTGAACAACTGATGCTTTTTGTTCGAAATAGGCCCACTGAAAACTCCTCTTGGATTGTTTAGGTGCGCGGATGAGACCGTGCGATAGATGCGAGCGTGTATTGTTCCCAAAATGAAAATCGAAGAGTTGTTAGGCCAACTCACATAATGTATTTGAAAAAGATCAGTTATTTATTGGTATAATATTTTGTATTTATCATAGCGAAATGATCTCATAATACTAGAATGACTCGCACCAAATTTCGTTTGATGGTATCAAATGCAAAGTCCAATAGATGTAAATTTTGACCTACTATAATTTAAGTTTTGCTTAAATGAATGTATTGAATAATATAATGTAAAAATTGATAAAATTGTTAGACATAATACACAATGCATCCAATTCGACATACTAATAAAATATCTTGTCTCTTATTTTAATTCAAATCGTAATTTTAGAGAAAAAAAATAAACAGCATCCATTTTATTAAATGGTTCACCGATGTCTGCTGAAAATAATTCAACAGTAACAAAAGATCAAACTATGAGAATCATTTGGTAAGAGAAAAAGTGACAGCCAGCTTGTAGATTGCAATCGAAGTCACCATCCGACCATATATAGTCCTAATAAGAGTATATAACAAATAAAGATTTTGAAAGACCAAAAAATTAAAATTTCACACATAGCGAAGAAAATGAGAAGCGCTGACACATAAGGTAATACAATTTTATATTTTTGGATACCATAAAAGGAAATCCAAAATAATTTTCAGTATTTAATTGACCTCACTTTCTGCTTATTTAGTCCTCATTTTTTGATAAGTAATTGTGTTTTACGTTATGATACAAAATTATAGCCGTCAAAGTTTGTGGATAAAAGTATTCCTACGTACATCTCCACTGTTATACTGCCTCTAGTGACGCCTTAGACTCGAGAGATTATTTAGTCCTTATCCGCCAACCTAATTGGGTACAGTATGCGATATAAATTATCACAAAAAATACCTTCCTTTCCAAATATTTTCCATTATGATCTAGCCGATAAGTAACCATTTTTTTTAAGAAAGTAAAGTATATTAGTTCATGCTAAGTATATGTGGTTCAATCCAACCAATTAATGACACGTTATTTATCTCAATAATTTATTGTAAAATGAAGTGGATCTCATTGAAGAACCAATTCAGGACAACTCGTCTTTGTTGTATCGAGAAAAGAGAATAGTCAGAATACAATGTGTTGGGTGACATTAAAAGCACACTTGCTTCACCATTCAGTGTACGAACCTTTAATTATTTTGTTCCCTAAACTTTTTTTCCACGTTGGGTTACAACGGTCAATTTTTTAGGCTTATGCACACAGGAAGTATAACCAAGAAAGTACGTGAAAATTAAGAAAAAATTTCGTAAACGTTTGTTGTAGTGCCATTGTTAACCTTTTCTGTTTAGCTCTCCATTAAAAAGGACATCTTTCTGATCGGAAATAATAGTTTTTGCTATTTTGATGAAGAGAAAGTGAAAGTTATTAATAGCTAGGAGGAAAAAAAGACACTGAATAGAGAATGGTAGGTCAGAGAATGGGACGGTTGTGACCTATGGGTGAAGGGCAAGTCACTCTCGGGTAGTTAACGTAGGGGCTCCTCAATCACCGTCTCCTCTTACAAGTTTCTATCGATCATTATTTTCGCAGCTAGCCGGCGACGACCCGTTCCGTTTCATCTTTGCCTTCTCTTTTACGGTAGTAAATATTTTTTATAAAGTGCATAGTTCCACGGAAATCTTTATATTTAACATTTTAAAAACTGGTGGTGGATAAACTACAAGTAACGTATATAAGTTAAGGAAAAAATAAAAGTGGGATACGTTGTGCATATCCGTATCATTAGTCAACCCAATCCCTGATGTGGAATAACATAATTATTAACTCTCATAATAACTTTACCCTTTTTTATATCCTAAAGGAAATCCACATATGAGGTTTCGTGGGGGATAATGGTGTGACTTTAAACTTTAAAGAGGTTTAAGGGCCCAATTAAAAAGGAGAGAGGAGCGAGCTATATTGGGAATAAAATCGATCACTGCTTTTGCTTTTAGTTGGGATCCTATGTTGCTATTGACTAATTCTTTTGGGGTACTACGCTCGCCGTTGTGGCGGGCTCATTGGGTACTTTGGTTGGAATCAATGAGAACATTCAGAATCTAACACTCTGTATATGATGTTTCTTTTGATAAAAAGAAGTTGACTCCCTCTGTACAATAATTGGACTTGTTTGTTTGTTTTAAATTAAAAATAGGACATGTTTTGTGAATCCAAACAATTGTTTTTTGTGGATACTTAAAATTTGGAAGTTGTGGTGAACCTAAACATCTTATCCCGACACTCTTTCTCCCTAACCTGATAGAGGGAAGTTTGTTTTATTTCATCGATGTCACGAAGGAATAAATCATTCCACAGGTTAGCCAAGTTTCACAATAGGAGAAGGCCAGGAGGAAAAAAAATACAATTTCTTACAAATGCCAAGGATGGTTGCATCAACTGCATCAAAAATACTATACATAATGTACAAGATACTCGTGCATCAAAATTAAACTATGGTGTGATAAACAAAATCTAATACATTATCCCGAAAATTCCCACGCGATCTAATTACACAAAATGTTTTCCCCAAATCCCAAAAGGTCAATACAATGGGGCCGAGTCCGTCCTCAAGGAGAATCAAAGAATTTAGATTGAAGTTTTCCATTTTCACGAGCCGATTCTTTGATCCATTTTAAGGATGGTTGATGCACCAGCTTCCCAAGTACAACTCATGTGTAAGCCTAAATTCCAAGAATTGATAGCATGCTTTTGTGGTTAACCAGTTCAAATAAAGGTTTGTCGTTAATGGTTGTTGAGATCTCAATCCAATGGACTCGTTAAGTTTTCATCAAGAAAATATCCCTTTCCTCCAATTGGGCTTCGTTTCCTTGTAACGCGGCCCATGGACTACGAGCAGAACAGAGCTCAGAGCCTCCTAGCCCTTTACAAGTTTGGAAATCATAAAGGCCCAACTAATTCTAACCTCGCGCTCTTTCAGGGAAGTCAAAGTCAACATTAGAGTGGAGTTCAACCAGGCAAGCTACTATTTTATTATATGCATAGCTAATTGTTGGACTGCAAACCAGTGCCACCGTAGTATTGCTTGGTGGTCTCACGTGAAAATTCTGCAAAGGTCATCCCGTCCTTCATTCGCCTAGATAGCGGCGGAACAATCTTATGAATTCGTTTGGCAAATGCGTTCGAATGATCCTCGGATCGGTCATCACCGTGGTCATATGCTTCTTCATCTGACAACCAGCATTCTCTCGGATAATCTGACGCCGAGAAGACTTTACCCCATGAAGGTTGCAGAAACACGACAAATGTTTCCCTACACACATTCTCCAGGTTCGAGGGTCTGTCAACACAATGAAGAGTTGCACGAAGCTTCCCTTTTGTCAGTATATCAGCAGACTCCCCGACCTGAACAATGAAACTCTCCGGATCAGACTTCACCATCCTGACATTATTCTCACCGGGACCATACACTTGCAAGCACGAATGCCCCTCAGGATAAGGGCACTCCTGATCACGACCCGCTTTGCCAAAATCACTGACCTGAACAAACATAGGCGACGTCAAGATGGTGAAGATCCCATAGTCATAATGCCACTGCTGCCACAAATCAGAACCGCCCCGACCATGTTCCCTATCGCTCCCGATTTTCGAACTCTTCTTCTTCCCACTACTTCCCTGCAGAGCAAGCTTATCGAGAGCACAATGGTAGTGGACGAGCCTGCCTTTCGCTGAACCCGAATCCAGCAATGCCGTCTCCAATTCAGACCCGCCAATGACAGCGTCGCAGAGCCGCGCAATCCCGAGCCCCACTTCCATCATCCAATACCCGAGCCTCTTAAAACAATCCCCAAGGCTCCTAAACTCATCATCCCCGACCTCTCCCTCCTCCATACCAACCCACCTATCAAAGGAAACCAACTGATCGTACTTCAATTGCGCGGCAAAAGATGAAACGCTCCTATCCGGGTTCTTCAACGGCACGTCACTTCCTAAACCGTGCTCCTAAATATTAAGAAAAAAAATATATAATGAAGCACGCTAATTGCTGCAATTTTTTTT
Organism: Hypericum perforatum; assembly: GCA_012979155.1. Lineage (NCBI taxonomy): Eukaryota > Viridiplantae > Streptophyta > Magnoliopsida > Malpighiales > Hypericaceae > Hypericum > Hypericum perforatum. The sequence continues at coordinate 59,379 of SOPF01026526.1, read as the reverse complement.
GAAAGGAGGAAAGAGAAACGGACCTTGAGGATGCGGTTGCGGTGGTTACGGGGGAGGATAGCGAGCTTGCTGGTGAGGAGGAGGAGACTCCGGCGGAGGCGAACGGCTTCGTCGGGGACGCCGGTGACGGAGATGAGACCCGGGCCCGATGGGCCTAGCGCCTCCACCACACTTGATCTGACTCTCTCCAGCCTACTTGCCTCGGACTCCGACAGGAACCCCGAAACGGCGTCGGCGCCGCCGCTGGACAAGAGCGCCAAGTCGGAGTACCGGAGTCCGTACAGTTCCAACACTCGGGAGGCTTCCATTTCATCGGGCTCGGCGGGGGAGAGAGGCTAAGTCCCGAATGAAGGGTATTATCGTCGTTTCAGCCCTCCCTTGATGGGAAAACAGGGGCAGTGCCTACCTCTGCGAACCTCCGTGCCAAATCTCACTTTAATACCATATAGTTTTATGTTTGTACAAATTATTTTGTTGCTCAAGATGATACAAATTTATGGCTCAAGTGATGCCTAACTAACTTGTTTCAAAGTTCAATTAGTAGAAATACATAACTATTCTTCTCTAAACTCAAGGATTAACCAAGAACAAGCATTTATATCTGACAATGTAATTCATCTCGAATCTGAATTAATCAGCTTAATAAATTTGTTATCAAATACTTAAAATAATTTTTTATATTATACTCTAATTGATCATCCCAAACAATTACTTCACTATTGTATTCTAGATATTTGGACGTAAGTGAAAAGTTTATTTACTAAAAACCATATAAATAGACAGAGCTGTTATTAATATTGTTTTAACATAAATTATTTATGAATAAAATTGAGGACGAATCTAAACAATACGTGAAAATAATTTTAAAAAAATTATGGCTAGATAAATCCACACAGAAAAGATAAATCTAATACGAAGATAGAGCTAAATTTCTAGGAGATAAAGCATGAATAAATTTTCTTAACTAATAGCACTATTTTTCAAATTTTTTTGAAGCACATACTGAAGTTTGGTTATTTAATATCTCAGTACTAAAAGAAAATTTAAATATTTATCAAACTACAACATACAAAACTCAAGTTTAGCTATATAATTTTACTCCAGTTCTCCAGACCCAGAGGGAGATGTTTGGTAAATCACACTAATTTTTCAATTCTGTGAAAATATATAATAGGGAATCTATATCTTCGACGCCACTCCTAGGCAGTTACCTGTTGTTTTTCGGTTAATGGAAGAAGCTCCCGAGATCCGAAAATAAAACAGGGCTCGATAATTAATTAATTACACACATACATAGATACATTTTTATAATATTAATACTAATTAATCCCTTGTTGGCGCTTCTGATCGGAGACTCTCTCGCCGATGGCTTCCTGGCTTAAAGCCGCCGAAGGTACATCTACTTCCCTTGCGCTTTGATCAACGTCCATTCCTTTTTAATTTTATTTTTTTTATTTGAGCGGTGGTCGGTTTCACTCGACGTCGTTTTTCGGCGTGGTTGTTTAGTTGAGATGTTACCTTGGATCGGAAGCTTCGTAGCTCTCATAGTTAGATCTGATTAGGTGCAAGTGATGGAGAAGGATTATGTGAGATCTCTCTCTCGTTAGTAGTGTAGATAGGCTTTAGGGTTTGCTTATGTGGAAAATGCCCCTTTGCTTTCTCTCACCTGGAGAAGGCATTTGCCCTCGCTGGATTGCAGACTACAGTAGAGAGCTCTTAGGCGGTGCTGCCTTCTCTAGACCGGTTGTGATGTTGCATTCGATTTGTAGTTTCCCCCGTGTATGGATGATTTGCGATTGATTCGTCATGTTCTTGTGATTCTTGTATTTGAGCTTCAATTTTATTTTTCGTTTGCGTAAGATGTTTGTCCTTGATCAGATTTGTTTGAAGTGGTTGACCGAAAGGCAAAGCTAGTTGTTCACGAAATAGCAGATGAACGTCAGCAGACAGGTATATGCCTCTGATGGTTTTCAGATTTTATGTTTCCGTTTGTGGTTATCGGCTAAACTTTATCCTATTTAGGAGTCAATAAGAGGATTTTCTCAAGATCTAGCTCGTGCAATTTCTTGTTAGTATGAGGACCTAAGCAACTGGAGAAATTAACTGATTGCTTACTACTAAGTTCTAGCAGTGTTCCACAGAATAGGAAGGAAAGAGTGTACAAACAGTCGAGCCTGTTTCAACAGATATTTTTTTTTATTCTAGCTGTATGTTTCTCATGTTGGTATCTGTCATTTTTGAAGTTTCTAATGGACCAGCCTCCCAAAGTAAGAGGAAACCAAAGCGAAAGGTACTTACCTACACTTGTGCCTTTAATTAGCACTTAAATGTGGGCTCATTAAATGGAATTATGTTTATCTGATATCTATACGATTTACAGGCTCAAAAGAAACCCTCCCTGGATGAATCCCTCGTAGTAGGTGATAATAGAGAGGATGTCTCCAGTCAGCCAATATTGCTATCAGATGTAGTTGTTAAAGATAAAGCTTCCCCTTCTGTTGAGAACGAGGGGAGCGCAGTTGGCGATTTTGTTGTGCAGACAATCCCTGATCAGAACCATGGTGTTGATGGGAATAGGCACAACATTCAGTTATCTGAGGGACAAGCAAATGAAGAAGTTAAACAGGATGTTGCTGATGCGGAAGTACCCGTATCAGCTTCTGAAGTAGAAGCGACTTCCTTGACATCAAATGGTGAGCTGCTAAATGATAAGCCTATAAATGTCCCATCTAAACATCCTACTCCAGCTACACCTGCCAAAGAAACTGAGGTTCCAGCTTCACCCGCCAAAGAAATTGAGGTTCCTGCGGAAGAGCACAGAACTAGTAGTGGGGAAAATCAGTCGGGGGAAACAAAAATATTTCCTAAGATTGAACAAGAGAGATCAGAACCTGGAGGAACTGAAACTTCTATTAACTCTGGACCTCCAACTAAAGATGTTGTCTCTGTAATAGAACCTTTTACCAATCAAAAGAGGCAAGAGGAACCTAAGTCAGAAAGTTCTCTCGCCAAAATACAGGACCAACTTGAAGAGGTATAAAGCATAAACTTCTAATTGATGGGGAATTGAAGGATGTGGGCTGATTTAACAAAAGGAAAAAAAAGAAAGAAATGAATGGGCTTGCAATTTTCTCATCAATTTCTGGCTTGCAGGCTCAGGGACTTCTTAAGACTGCTGCCTCCACTGGTCAGTCAAAGGAGGCAAGGTTAGCCCGGGTAAGCTGGATCCTTACATAGCCTGCTATGAAACTAAAAAGGTGTTCCTTACATTAAATCTTTGATATTCTTGCGGTCTTTCCTTTTTTTAATGAAATATCAAGTGCTTGTCCTGTCAATCCAGATATGGTTTTTTTGTCATGCACTTCTCGTAGTCAAACATTTTAGAAACTTGCTTTAAATAGCTATTCTCTGATGAAATAGTGTCTTCCAGGAGGTAGAAAGTGTCTTTCTACCAATTTCCTGCTTGCTCTGTTGATTCCCATTCTTCTGCAACTAATTCAGGTTTGTGCTGGTCTATCAACACGCCTACAAGAGTACAAATCTGAAAATGCCCAGCTGGAGGAACTTCTGGTTGCAGAGGTAAAGTACATTTCCTAACGGTTTTTATGTATCTCCTCAAATTAATGTCTTGCTATTGATAAAATTCAATTGACCAAAACTCAGTAGTTCATTTACAGCGAGAGTTGAGCAAATCGTACGAGGCTCGCATACAGCAGCTGCAACAAGATTTGTCTCTCTCAAAAAGTGAAGTGACAAGAGTAGAGTCGAGTATGCTTGAGGCCTTGGCAGCAAAAAATTCTGAAATCGAGGCTCTGGTTAGCTCTTTGGAAGCACTGAAGAAACAAGCTGCTCTGTCTGAAGGAAACATGGCTTCACTGCAGGTTTGTTATGCTTCCACATTAAAGTTATAATTTTTTCCTTAATGGACTGCTTATGTAGACTTCCTTTTCACTTGAGTACTCAGACTTGACTTCAAATAGAGACTTGAATAAGCTAATGCGCGTGGCAGGAATCAATGTGCATAGCCAGCATATCATTCTTGCAACCTATATTGACTTATTTTTTATGCAAATAAAGGAATAATTTTTTATATTTGTCCTGTAGTTTGACAGTCGGTGTGGTCCCAAGAAGTTTGAATTCAACAAATCCATTCTGTCATGGTGGAAGAACCAGTGAATCTTCTGTTAAACTTGTCATCTACTAATGGCATAAGAGCATTACTAATTTAATTTGTGTTAGAATCTCCATATCGAACCCAAAACCTTAAGGCAAATTCTCTGTGGATTTTCCGTAGTTATAAACATGCCTACCATATTTGCAAACAACAATGTGGTAATCTTAACACGGTCCCCTCAAATGAAACCCATCGGGACTAAGTTTGTATGAGCTTTGACATTGCTGTGTCATGACACAGGGTTCTTGCATTGGCCACGAGATCAACCCGCTCTATTATCATATTAGAATCTCCATATCCAACCCAAAATCGTAAGACAATAGATAGATGGATTTCCACACTTATAAATAAGTCCTTGGTACTTGAATCTAGCAATGTGATAATATCAAACATTTTGATCATGCTTATTCCTTTGGTTTCCCCTATTAGTATTTGTGCTTAATGTTGGGGGTTCTTTTTGTTCTTGATCTGATTTTTTCAGGCAAACATGGAATCTATTATGAGGAACAGAGAATTAACAGAGACTAGGATGATGCAGGTCACTATCTTTTGTTTGCTCCCTGTGATGTCTATGACTGTCTTTGTCCACACTGATGCACAATTCATACTATATAAAATAACTTAAATGTGAATTTTCAACCAGGCTGTACGAGAGGAGCTATCATCTGCAGAACGAAGAGCGGAGGAAGAACGTGCAGCACATAATGCCACCAAAATGGTTTGTGTCCATACTAGAGGAGTCCTAGCGTTGGCGTGTCTATTGATGCTTAAGTTAATGGCATTCTTTTGTCACAATAGGCAGCTATGGAGAGGGAAAGGGAGTTGGAACATAGAGCTGTTGAGGCATCAACAGCACTTGCTAGAATTCAGGTAATATAGGGGCATGCAAGCAGTATTGTTTGCTATAAGAAGTTAGGGATTTGTTTGAAATAGTAGGATAATGTGGCTTCCATGTTTGATTTGTCATATTCCAGTTACATTTAAAATCATATTCAATTAGTGTGGGTTGAATGAGTTTCCCTTTAACTACTCAACTTTAACATGGGCTATGCCGTACTTGCTTCAGAGGACTGCTGATGAAAGAACTGCAAAGGCAACTGAGCTTGAGCAGAAGGTGGCATTGCTTGAGGTACACAGAGATTGCAATCTTATATGAGTAGATTTTGTTCAAAACATTTTGTTTGGGTTTGATTAAGCATTATAAGCCATCAGGTTGAATGTGCATCACTCAATCAAGAGCTGCAAGATATGGAAGCTCAAGTGCGTAGAGGACAGAAGAAATCAGCAGATGAGGCAAATCAAGTCATACAGGTACAACCTTGAAGCTGTAGAGTCTATTCTTCCTTTTCTGCATGCTTTTAATCATCGGATTGGCCATTAGCAATTGAAAAGTGCTATTTTTGTGACATATTGCTGGCGCTAAAATTTTTGGCATTAACAAGTGGTTAAGAAGTTTATAATGATGGGTTTTCTCTATATATTTTTTGGCAAGAGTAGCATATTTTCTCATAAGTACTGAAGCAAACATGATTCCTGTCCCAGTACTTTCGAAAGGACATCTTAACAAAATTTTCCTGATTGTAATTTCAAATTCTTAAACTGAAGACGCAGGCATGGCAAGAAGAAGTTGAACGTGCTCGCCAGGGTCAAAGGGATGCTGAGAGCAAGTTATCTTCATTAGAGGCAAGCACAGCTATATTTTTACTGTGGAAGTTGTTATTAATATAGCTCTATGGAACATTAGTCTATCCTCCAGCTTAAAGAATTCTAATGACGCTGGCTCTTGCTTTTGGTTGATATAGTAGCTTTGGAATTGCAAGCAAATCTTAATGAAATATGTTGAGCAAGTTTTTTTTTTATTGATTAGTTCAGGCTGAAGTGCAAAAGACAAGAGTGGAAATGGCTGCCATGAAAAGAGATGCTGAGCACTATTCACGTCAGGTACTCAATTATTTTCTTGGATTATCAAATTCACTTATGATTGATTGAATCTTCTCGTTTGCTCTGGATATGTTTAGTTGGAGCATGAGTCTTTTAATGGTGCTTTCATTAATTGACATGAAGTATAATAGAAGCATTTTTGGGGATGGTGTTACAGGAGCACATGGAGCTAGAAAAGCGGTATCGAGAGCTGACGGATCTTTTGGTAATACGGAGCAGAGTACCCTAATGCTCTCTTAGTTACTATCTGTGCTAGCTTTTTGTGTCTACCTCTTACCTATCTTCGCCATGCAGTACCATAAGCAAACACAGCTGGAAGCAATGGCCAGTGAAAAGGCAGCTGTAGAGTTTCAGTTGGAGAAAGAAGTTAAGCGTCTTCAAGAAGCCCAGGTCTGTTATTTTCTAGCATCTTTCTTTTCTTTAAGCATTGTATTTACTTCTTTTAGCCTCGAGCTCGTAGGAGCTGTGTGCAGCTTGTCATTCTGTTTCCATTTACAGAGCGAGGCAGAGAGAAGCAAGGTTCCTCGCCGTACATCTACTTCCTGGGAGGACGACACTGAAATGAAGACACTTGAGTATGTTCTTTTATATCTAACCAAGAAAAATTTCTACCAAGGATATTGGATCTTGGTCCCTTTGTTTAGCGTTTTGCAAAATATACTACTCTCGGTAACATTCCAAATTCTGCAACGTCTGGTAACAACATTTATGAGCTCTGGAGCTGTGAAATTCCAATATGTGGGCCAACTAAGCTTATTTTATGAAAACTTCTATGCAGAGTTAGAGTTTATATCTACTATAAAATTTCTGTAAATAAAAACAAAATCTAGGGTATATATCAGTTGGAATCTCATTCCATCTTCATATATGGTAGCCAAAAAGATCCAAGGGTTTGAACAGCATACTTCTAGTTTGTTGGGTCGGCTCTCTTTTAGTAGGTTAATTTAAGCACGAAAACTGGACCTAGTGACCACATCTTGACGCTCCATCCATGACTTGTGCCTTCGTTTGCCCTCATTATGATGGCTTGATTAACTGTTCTCTCCCAAACACACTTTGCTGGAATTTTTTGCTCTATAATTACAGGACACTCCCCTTGTATCAACGTCACATGGTGGGCGCTAGCATTCAGGTATATTCTACCCAAACCTGACCGCCAACTAAGACACTATTGAGTACTTAACGTATATACTTGTGTGATGTAGTTACAAAAGGCTGCAAAGATGTTGGACACCGGTGCTGCCCGGGCCACAAGGTTTCTCTGGCGGTATCCGACAGCTCGACTGATCCTACTTTTCTACTTGGTAAAATTTTGCTAGCTGGCTGGTTAAATTGTCTCAATCTTCAGATGTCATTATGCCAACTTGTCTGAGCTTGTAATAAATGCAGGTGTTTGTACATCTTTTCTTGATGTACTTGTTGCATCGCCTTCAGGTATGGACATACAGATGATGACTCTTGCTCATTATATATTTTGTAAGCATATTTATGCTGGTTCCTTTGCTAAACACCATACCGCTCACATTCAGGAACGAGACGATGTTTCTTCCACCAATCTGACCTTGCCTTGAGCACCAAACAGAGTAGCTGCTCCGATGGACTGGACGGAGTGGATTTTCGACGCTTCAGAGCGTGAATTTGATGTATAGTAGTTACAGGAAAGGAAATATGTTTCATACCGAGAGTTAATAGCGTAAGCTAGATGATATAATTCATTATCAAGAAGGATGCACGTCGAGATTCGTTTAGGCATACAGGGTTCTAACGTGACTAACCAATCCGCTGTTCAGAGTCGAATTGACTTCATACTTCATCCTGAAATATTAAAACGTTGGATAAGTTTCCTCGTGAAGGAGATATCAGAGTAGAGGATTAAGCATAAAACCATATCAAAACGTCGTGACATGTATCCATCCCTCCCTTATAATATTCGCACCGTTATCCAAGGAAATCAATCATACTAAGCAAGAAGACCATCATATAACACAATCACCGATAGATAGAGGACACTTTGATCTGCCACAGTATGCACATGGTCATCTACGAAACCTAATTGATAATAAGGTAATGTTCTTTTTCTTCTTCTAAAAAAGTGGTTTATAAAAGCCAAAACCAGTGATAATTTGAATTGATGGGCTTGTTTGGATGATGTTGATTGGTCGGAATTAAATCTGATCGTATGTGGGGATTTTTTTTTTAAATGGTGTTACTATTCATGCAAAATTATCAATTTGGTACCCCATAACCAAAATTATGAAAATAGTGTCCACGTTGGACTGTTTTGATAAAATCCCGTGTACTGAACCAGTACACGGAATTTTATCCCGTGTATACCAATACACGAGATTTTATCCCGTTTTCAGTACACGGGCTAAAATCCCGTGTATTGGTGAAATTCCGTATTTTCGACCAATACACGAGAAAAAATCCCGTGTTTTGGTTTTTTATGTGTAGATCTCAAAAAGTTATGCGGATTCAAAAAAAAAATTTCTCGAATCGGACATCCGAGCACCAAGATATTGCTCTTCAAAGTTTTTTTTTACATAATCTGTCAATTTAAATTTTGTGAATTTTTTTTAAATTTGAAAAAAGTAAAAAAATGGCACAAAAAAAAATTTGTCTTTTTGTTGATTTTTATAAAATAATTTTAAATTTTTTTGAGTTTTTTTATGAATATTAACCTTATTTTTTTATTTTCAAAAAAATTTAAAAAAATCAAAATTCTTTTATTAAAATTAACAAAAGACGGTTTTTTTCGTGGTTTTTTTTTCAAATTAAAAAAATTTCACAAAATTCGAATTGAGAGATTATGTAAAAAAACTTTGAAGATCAATATCTTGATGCTCGGATGTCCGATTCGAGAAATTTTTTTTTTGAATCCGCATAACTTTTTGAGATCTACACATAAAAAACCAAAACACGGGATTTTTTCCCGTGTATTGGTCGAAAATATGGAATTTCACCAATACACGGGATTTTAGCCCGTGTACTGAAAACGAGATAAAATCTCGTGTATTGGTATACACGGGATAAAATTCCGTGTATTGGTTCAGTACACGGGATTTTATCAAAACAGTCCAACGTGGACACCATTTTCATAATTTTGATTTTTGGGGTACCATTTTGAAAATTTTCGATGAACAGTAACACCATTTATAAAAAAAATCCCGTATGTGGCGGCTTCCACTGGGGGGTCATTTTTTTAATCAAGTTGCACTGTTGTTGGTATGCCACATATATGCCTCAAATTAATAAGGGCGTGGTTGGTCGTGCCATGTGTAGTCATGCGGGTTCGTTGTACTTTGATTCATTAGAGAGAGAGAGAGAGAGAGAGAGAGAGAGAGAGAGAGAGAGAGAGA